>MEHQ01001561.1:361434-531486 GCA_008828725.1 Saccharina japonica | reverse complement strand
ACATGCTCTGTCCCGGCATTGTAGGGATGCTAGGGTCTATGGTCATACGACTACGGCCATGCATGAAAATGAAGTACACCCCCCCCAACCATTGCTTGGTGAAGAAGCGCCTCTGTACACTAGATAACCCCTTTTAAGGGACCCTGGTGCGTTCGGGATTAGAGGTACAGTAGGGGTCCCTTTATAAGGCGGTCTGAGTGAGGCGGTATCCCGATATAAGGCGGTCTGAGTGAGGCGGTATCCCGATACAAGGCGGTCTGAGTGAGGCGGTATCCCGATATAAGGCGGTCAAAATCGCTTGGCGCGGCTGGGAAAGGGCACTCATAACCTGGAATGAATAAGGCGGCTTCCCCCAATGGGCGATCATATTGCTCTGGCACACCACCTTCTCAGTGGGGGACACCTACTGTACCTTATTTACCACCAAACGTCCCTTATCAGCGCTGGTACCGGTCCCGTCTATCACTCTGTCCTGAAATATAAGCACCGTTTTGTATTGAATTTTAATGTACAACAGTTGCTTATATTTCGGGACAGAGTGGTAGTCTACAGTGGGCAAAAACGGTGCACAGAAAGTTGAGGTCCCTTATATCGTTTTTCTTTTTCGTGAGGTCTCTCGTGAGGGGCTATCTACTGTATTTGTGTTTTCGGGGTGAAACAAGGGTGGTTGGCTGAATGTCAGCGGGTAAGGTGGCGTGTTTTTCGGGGTGCCCGGGAGAGGGTTTTCACTGGGAGAGGCTTTTCACGAGGGTATGGTGTTGCTGGCTTTGTACTGCCCCGTAGTAGTTGGTGGTGGTAGTGCGCGGTGATGGTAGTAGTATACCTGGTGAGTAGTATTTTAGTAGAATTATGGTTGTAGTTATGCTACTGGTAGTCGTGGTGTTACGGAGGATCATAGTAAATAGGACCACATATTGTTCGTAGAAATTGGGAAAGACATCGGTTTTTGTCTGTACCGTTGGTTCTATTCACTATGGTCCCCCGTATTAGTAGTCGTGGTAGTAGCAAGGTACTGGCAGTATCTCAGTGGTATTCATAGTTGAAATGGTTGTAGTAGCAGCAGTATCAGTGTTGGTAGCGGTATTCAGATTTGTTGTGATAGTATATAGTAATAGCAGTGGTAGTCGTGGTTGTAGTATTAATAGTGTAGTACGAATAACTTCACCAGCATTAGTGGTCGTAGGGGTAATGGTGATAGTCGCAGCATTGATAATACTGCTGTGGTCATAGCAGCAATCGTAGAAGGTCCCATGATATCTTCGTCGCGCCCCCCCCCCTCCCCTTCCCTCCTCCCGACACCCCTTCTCTCGTTTGCCATTCCCCATGCCCGCTCCCCCCCCCGCCGTGCTTGGTGCAAGCAATACCTACCTGGTCGGTGAAAACCCGACGTGCTCCATCCCGGCATTGTAAGGATGCCAGGGTCTGTAGTTATAAATCTACGGCCATGCATGACATGAGTACGCCCCCCCCCCCCCCTCCCCCTGAAATCCTTATCTGATTTTCCGTTCACCCCGCTACTTACCCCCCCCGACACCCTTGAATAATTTTCCGGTTACCATGCCCGCTCCCCCCCAGTGTTGGTACGTGTCTCTATTAGGAGTAGGAACGGTGCTCCGCCTCGAAAGGAATGCGTGGTCAATGACCGAATAACTAAGGCACGCAACAAATGAAGACCACCTCACCCACCCACCAGCACCGTCTCGAAAGGGATGCGTGGTCAATGGTAAAATGTTTTAGGCAATCAACAATTGAGCCCCCCCCCCCTGGTGGCTAGCAATGTCTGCCCGGTCGGTGAAAACTAGACGTGCTCCGTCCCGGCATTGTAGGCATGCGAGGGTCTATGGTCATACGACTACGGCCATGCATGAATATGAAGTACAGCCCCCCCCCCCCCCCCCCTGCCCCTTGTTCAGGCTACGTCCTCCTTCTGTCGAGCAAGACCAAGCAGTGGGCGGCCGACTTCAAGCTTAACTCGCCAGCCACTGCAGTGACCTTCACGCCCGACAGCAAGTACATCCTGGCAGCCGGTGGGGACGGCGACGTCTACAAGTTCGACGTCAGGTCCCGCCGCTGCGTGCTCCGGTTCTTCAACGAGGTATGCTTGTGGTGCTGGTGCTGGTGCTGGTGGTCGCGGTCGTGGTAGTAGTGGCGGTGGGGGTGGTGGGGTGGGTGGGGTGGTGGTGGTGGGGGTGTAGTAAGTGGTGGTGGTGTGTGGTGGTGTGGGGTGTGGTGGTGGTCGGGGGTGGGGTGGTAGTCAGTGATGGTGGTGTGTGGTGGGTGGTGGTAGTGGTGGTGGTGGTGGTGGTGGTGGTGGTGCTGCTGCTGCTGTTGCTGTTGGTGGCGCTGCTGTTGGCGGCGCTGCTGTTGGCGGCGCTGCTGTTGGCGGCGCTGCTGTTGGCGATGTTAGTGTTGTTGGTATTGATGTCGTGGTAGTGTTGGTGTTTTTGCTGTCGTGTTGTAGAGCTTGGGAGATAAGAGTATCGAGCTACTGTTGAGTTCTCCTCTATTGGTGCTGTCGGTGTCGTTGGTTTTGATGTTAACAACGCTGTTGATAACGCTGTTATGATACCCCCTCTATTTTTCACTGCATTGTTTAGCACTGCCATCGCTGTTGACATGGTCATCATTGTCACCATTGCTGTTTGTTTCTTGCTTCGCATGTCCCCATGGCCATCACTATCATCATCAAATGTAGACGATTTGTGAACACTGTCCTCGCTGTCGCCATTGACACCATCTCTTTCGACATTTGACATAATACGAAGTACAAGGTCCCCCTTCGGTATTGTGGTTGGCTTCAAATCCCGGGGGGGGGTGTCGCAAGCTGAAAAGGGAGTTATAAAACACAGAAGGCGTTTGTTCCTCGCACAAGCTTCTCTTACGTAGACACCGGGAAAGAACGAACAACTTGAAAAAAAAAATCTTGAAACCTTGAGGGAAAAAAAGTAAGCCACCAGGCATGTAAGCCACCGGGCATGTAAGCCACCGGGCAAGTAACACCGACGAACCCAAACGAGATTATTGTAGTTAGTTCTACACATCATTATTGCCGACATCGTCCTTCCCGTTATTTTTTTCTTGGCTGCTAAAAAAAACGCAGGGGGGCACTAGGACAACAAGCCTGGCAACGACGTCATCCTCTTCCTCCGCGCTTGGCCTTACCGCCGTGGGCAGCGACAGCGGCGTCGTTAACGTGTACGACGCCGACACGCTTGAGGTAGGAGTACGGAGGCGTTCCACGGTAGTGATCCCAGTGACACTTTTCGGCCTTGATATTTATGGGCGACTCTTATCACGGAGGAACCATACTCGTAGTCAATAGGAGACCAAATAGTGTTGGTAAAAATAAGGCAATGCATACTATTAATAGGTAGTTTTTTGTGTGTGCCGTAGGTCCTACTTCGTTAGTATTAGGATACAATACTATTGATAAAAACAGGTAAGTTCATACCTGGTAGTATTTTTTGTGTGTACCGGTCCCCTATTAGGGCCCATATTAACGAGTAGAAAATAAATTCAATTTGGAAAAAATAAAATTCAAATTCGCTTTTCATTGGTCAACACACGCACCAGCATCAAATATTAGGATCTTGGGAAATAATGTTTGGTGCTGGTGCGTGTGTTGACCAATGGAAAGCGATATATATATATTTTTTTCCAAATTGAATTCATTTCATATTCGTTAATATGGGCCCTTAGGACCAAATACTGCTGGTAAAAACAGGTAAACGCATACCAGGTAGTTATTTGTGTGTACCGTAAGTCCTATTTACTATGGTCCCCCGTAATAGTGTACTACTCAACGCAGAAACTGACGTCCCCTGTCCCTCTCTATCCTTGTCCCATATTCCAGACACGCCTCTCCATGTGCAACGTACTCCTATCAGGGTGGTATTTTTTGTTATCTCACGTCCCCTGTCCCGTCTCTCCTTGTCCCGCATTCCACACACCCCTCTCGATGCGCAACGAACTCCCTTTTGGATGGCGTTTTTGTCTTACGTCCCCTGTCCCCGACCCTCATTGTCCCCGCATTCCACGCACTTCTGTACCTATCTGTTGGTGTAATCGTCCGGTTTCGAAAGACTGGCAAGCGGGTCCTTCGGCCGACGCCCCTGAAGGCCGTGATGAGTCTGACGACCCCGGTGACCACCACCAAGTTCAGCCCGGATGGACAGGTGCGGAGTAAGAAGCCAAGGCGTACATTTGCCAGGGATTAGAGTGGGCCTTTCCGTCCCACTGGCGGATTTCGCAGTTCGGCCTAAGATGCATGCCACTGCACCATGTACCATGTCAATAAGCTTTTGCCTTCTGAGGGTGGTCGCTTGAGGAGCTCTGTACCTCGCTCGAAAACTGATTTTGGAGGAAATCAAAAGGGCTACGTACATACCCGATTAACAATACCATGGCCTAAGGGCCCGTTTTAACGAAGAAGAAAAACATTCATTTTGGAAAAAACAAAAATCAAATCCGTTTTTCATTGGTCAACACACGCACCAGCACCAAAGATTAGCTTCTTGGGGCATAATATTTGGTGCTGGTGCGTGTGTTGACCAATGAAAAGCGAATTTGATTTTGATTTTTTTCCAAATTGAATTTATTTTATACTCGTTAATTCGGGCCCTAACGACACAACGGAAAACATTTCAATACAAGAATGGAATTCTGACGATTTTGGGTGAACCCCTTAATAACTGCTCCCACGAATTTGGGGACAAACTACTTGGAATTAGTGTGTGACATTTTTTTCAGTCATTATTGGGTTTCGGGAGCCCCGTTATCCAGAAACAAGCGCACTACGAAACGTGTGAGGTGCATTGGTGCAGTGCAGTGCAGTGTGCAGGTCTGGGAGGCATGTCTTTATAAAACAATATATAAAAAAAAAAACAGCTGTGAGATCGAGGATTTCGTTGAAACTCATCTTTGCGAGCTATACGAACTGCGTCAGCACTGAATCCTGGGCTGGGTGGTACCCTTTGAATAGTCGGTCTGCATCCTAGCTGTGACAGATTTCTGCTGTAGTATGATATGATAAGGTTTGTATCAACACAGCACTAACGGTTGTCTGGTTGTTGGGTATTTGTTCTCAAGTAATATTTTTTTGTCAATGTTGTTGTATGTATCCGACAATGAGCAGGGCATGTGTTAAGCTAACACAATCTGGAGACGCATCCTTCTACACATCTCTTTTCAGAGAAACATACACATTGGATCCATCATTCATCTCAACACGAACAGTACGCGGAAGTGGTTGCAAATTTCTCCGATATCGGTATATATCGACACAAACCCTTGGTAGTGGGCAATGCTGGCTCCAACACATCCTGAAGAAGCAAGAAGATACGAGGATACTGCTTTTGATCTGAACTCCGAACGAGAAAAAAAATATGGCAGAAACAAAATGGCGGAAACAAGTCTCAACAAGAAAATACAGGTTTTCAAAAATATGGTCAGGCGGTTTGAAAAAACGGGGATTTTTACTTGGTGTCCCCGGGTTTTGCCGTCAAGGCACGTCCGTCAAGGTATTTGCCTTGACCCCGTTCGTCAAGGGGGGAAAGTGCCGTCTCCTGACCTATTTGTAGTGTGTAGTATATTTTCGGTGTTAGCACAGCTGGGTTTGGTGATGTACTCTAGCTCCATTCAATACAGCGTATGCCATGACAGCCACGTCACCCGAAAGGCGAGCAGGGTTCCCTGCTGTGCTGCTTGCAGTTTCCGAAGGACTTCCAGCTGTACTCGGACCAGTTACTGTAGGACCTACTGTGGTAATAGTAAGACAGACGTACTGGTATTAACAATACGTACCAGTGGTCGCCCCGGTGGGCTAGCAGGTAACCACGACGCTTGTTAGCGTCAAGATCGTGAGTTCGAGCCCCCCCGGAGTGTATATACTCGTAGGGACTTTCTCTCGCAAAAAACAAAATTGACAAGCGGAAAGCGCGAGAGCGTGAGTTAGCAAAATTCGATGAAGATCGACGAGCGTTGGGAAGGCTGAACCCTCTGCACGATAAAAAAAATACAAGGCAAGAGCCGTATTGGGGGAGGAGGGAGAGGAGCCTACTTTGTGACCCCGGATCTGAGTTACGACTAGGTAGGGAGAAAGACAGAAGTGCGAAGATAATAATTAGGATGGGGAAAAAAAAAAGCACTCCGAGGGCCGCACCCAATACGAGCGTATCGCGTTTTAACCATCAGCCACGTCCGGTGGCATTTTCACCCCTTTCCTAACCACACGCACGGGGCCAAGCTACTTGAAGTTTGAGTTAGACGATTCCTGCAGTGAATTTTGAAGTGGTAGTATAGTAAAACTATAGTTTGAAGTGGTGGTTTACAGTTAACTACCAGGTATCCCATACTTCGTATACATATACCAGGTATATATTACATACATATATACCTGGTACCGCTCTGACCCGCAATATACGGACTGTATGCATATTAACATTCAATCGAAACGGTCCTTATATTTCGGACCAGAGTGGTACGCTTTTATACCCCCTACCCCTCCCTGCATACCCGACGTGCTCCGTCCCGGCATTGTAGGGATGCGAGGGTCTATGGCCATACAACTACGGCCATGCATGACATCAGTACCCCCCCCCTCCCCCCACATCCGCACCCCTCCTTTATGGTGTTCCTTCTTGTCCTTGCCCTCTATGGTGTCCATGCTCCAGATGATGGCGATCGCATCCAACCAGAAGCGAGATGCGCTGAAGGTCATCCACTCCGCCTCGTGCACGCCCTTCACCAACTGGCCCACGGAGCGCACGCCTGTCCGCTACCCCTTCGCGCTAGACTTTTCGCCTGGGGGCGGGTTCCTCGCAGTGGGGAACGACCGCGGGTGTGTGCTGCTCTACCGCGTGCGGCACTACCCGCAGGCTTGATCGCCGTTCGAAAATTTGTGGCGGTGGCGGAGTCAGGGTTGGCGTAGGATTGATTGAGTCGTTAGGTTGGGTTGGGTTGGGTTGGGTTGGATTGATTGAGTCGTTGGCTTGGCTTGGGTTGGGTTGGGTTGGAGTGGGGTGGGGTGGGTTGTGCGCTAGCTATTTTTGTTGGCGGTTTTTAAGGTCCTTGTCGGACTGCGTTTTGTTGGTCGGGTTTTGAGTTTGTTGGGGAAGCGGTCGGTGGAGTGATTGATTTGTTGATTGGTTGATTGATTGATTGATTGGTTGGTTGGTTGGTTGATTGATTTACTGATTGATTGTTTGGTTGGCTGAGTGATTGATTGGTTGATTGATTGATTGGCTGAGTGATTGATTGATCGATTGATTGATTGATCGATTGATTGATTGGTCGATTGATTGATTGATCGACTGATTGATTGATCGACTGATTGACTGATCGACTGATTGATTGATCGACTGATTGACTGATCGACTGATTAATTGATTAATTGATTTATTGATCGGTTGATTGGTTGGTTGGTTGATTGATGGATTGATTGATCGGTTCACCGATCGGTTGGTTGGCTGATTGACTGGTTGATTTGGTTGGTAAACTGGCTCGTGGATTAACGAATTGATCGATTGCTTGATTCATGGGTTGGTTGATCCATTCATCGTTTCGTTGAGCAATGGTGGAGTCACTGATCAATTCGCCGCCTTCCATTCGCCCCACGGGAAAAAACAAAACAAACGTTTCGATCGTACTTCCCTCTCCAGCAGCAGCAGGGGCAGCAGCATATATGACAGTCTTGCCAACGTAACTATGGGGTGGCATTTTATGACCGGCGTACAGAAGCCTTCTGCGCTTCGCCGAGGCGGTTGCCTTCAGGAGAAGACGCCTCACACAGTAGGCGATGGTGTATAGCCATCTCGTTCTGTTTTTTTTTTTCTTGGTTAGCTGCCGTACCGTGTCAGGAAGTGCCTTCGATATCAGGCCGGGTGAAGGGCACCGGGAGCTGTAGCGGGGGTGCTCGTTCAGTCTGACAAGGTAGATAAACTGTCGTCGCTGCGTGAATTCCGTGCAACACGTCGTCAGAATAAGCAGGTGGCCGGAGGAGGTTAGCGATGTTAGGAGGTTTCGGCCCGTAACGTGCTGTAACATGACAAGTCTTGAGATTTGATGGTGGGGGAGGCGGCCAAGAGCACTAACAGGACCTACATTGTTGTGCTGGTCGAGAGTTGGTATGATTGTTGCGGGTGCCAACGCGGGTTTCCTTTTGTAAGGAAGGGGAGGGTAAGTGTTGGAAGGGGCGAGCGGGCGGTTGTTGCTGCGAAGTATCGGTGCCCGTCGCAGGTCCACTCCCGACATCGCCGCCGACACTACTATCGGTCTGTTCTCCGATATATATGGGGGTCGTGTTACACCTTTTAAATCAAGGAACTACTGTACCCGATATCCCATTTTTTTTGTGCAATAGCGTTCTTTTGGTAGAAGGGGTAACCTACTGCTCTATCTTGGTAAAAGGGATAATCTACTGCTCTATTGGTAAAAGGGATAATCTACTGATCTAGCCAACCCGCAACTAGCTACCTTTTGGAATATTCAGTATCATCAGCAGATACCTAACCCTCAACTGGGTTCTTGGAGCCAACGGCACCCAAAAAGAGTACCCAAAAAGAGTAATAGCCTAGGGCTGGTTGGTATTGTATACTTTTGACTTGATTCCACAAGCAAAAACCACAATATTAATATCTATATTATTAAATGCTGCTATTCTGTCTGTCTGCCTGTCTGTCTGTCTGTAATTGAGCAGCGCTATCCAGAGCGATTCAGCCCCACCTGCCCCCATGGGTAGGGAGGCTGGGTGCCACAACCCGCAGAACACCGGGTCCCATGTCGCGCCGAGCCGTGGCCGTGGCGCAATCCCGATGCAGTTCTGGCAGCCATCTAGCCAGCCTACCTGCTGACTTACAATTTTTGAATTACTATTCTGGCAGCTGATTGGTTGCCCAAATCCATGCCAGTGGCTGCTGGCTCTTTCTAGAACATCGGTGCTGAAAAGAGCCACCGAGGTTCCGCCGAACCCGGGGAGGATAGGATCCCATCCCCGGATCAGAAATCCTTCCATATCTCTACAGCTCCGACCAACCGGGGACAAAAACGGTGATTTCCCGGGTCGACACTGCCCCGCACGGTATGGAAACCCCACCCCCATCAGTTGGCCACTGATTGGCTGAGGCTCAGGGCCGCCCCTGGGGATGATATGATCCCATCCCCGGTTCAGAAATCCTTCCACACATGTACAACTCCAACGAACTGGGGACGAAAACAGACATCCCCCGGGTGGACACCGCCTCACAAGGTGTGGAAACCCCAATACCACAGGAAAAATTACAAATTTACGGTTGCCTGGCCCTCATAGAGCCAGCGTGCGGCGAGAGTTGCCCCTCGGGGCAACGTCGAAGTCCCGCCGCACCCGGGGATGATAAATTCCTATCCCCGGGTCATAAATCCTTCCATACATCTACAACTCCAACAACCCGGGGACGAAAACAGACATCCCCCGGGTCGATACCGCCCCGCAAGGTGTGGAAACCCCACCACCACTGGCTGATTGCTGATTTGGCTGGGGCGCTGGAGTTCATAGAGCCAGCACGCAGCGAGGGTTGCCCCTCGGGGCAACAGTGAGGTCCCGCCGCACCCGGGGATGATATGATCACATCCCCGGGTCAGAAATCCTTCCATACATCTACAACTCCAACGACCCGGGGACGCAAACGGACATCCCCCGGTTCGATACCGCCTCACAAGGTGTGGAAACCCCAATACCACGGGAACACTTACGGTTGCCTGACCCTCATAGAGCCAGCGTGCGGCGAGAGTTGCCCCTCGGGGCAACGTTGAAGTCCCGCCGCACCCGGGGATGATAACGTCCCATCCCCGGGTCATGAATCCTTCCATACATCTACAACTCCAACAACCCGGGGACGAAAACGGACATCCCCCGGGTCGATACCGCCCCGCAAGGTGTGGAAACCCCACCACCACTGGCTGATTGCTGATTTGGCTGGGGCGCTGGAGTTCATAGAGCCAGCACGCAGCGAGGGTTGCCCCTCGGGGCAACAGCGAGGTCCCGCCGCACGCGGGGATGATATGATCCCATCCCCAGGTCAGAAGTCCTTCCATACATCAACAACTCCAAAGACCCGGGGACACAAACGGACATCCCCCGGTTCGATACCGCCTCACAAGGTGTGGAAACCCCAATACCACGGGAACACTTGCGGTTGCCTGACCCTCATAGAGCCAGCGTGCGGCGAGAGTTGCCCCTCGGGGCAACGTCGAAGTCCCGCCGCACCCGGGGATGATAACGTCCCATCCCCGGGTCATAAATCCTTCCATACATCTACAACTCCAACAACCCGGGGACGAAAACGGACATCCCCCGGGTCGATACCGCCCCGCAAGGTGTGGAAACCCCACCACCACTGGCTGATTGCTGATTTGGCTTTGATTTGGCTGGGGCGCTGGAGTTCATAGAGCCAGCACGCAGCGAGGGTTGCCCCTCGGGGCAACAGCGAGGTCCCGCCGCACGCGGGGATGATATGATCCCATCCCCAGGTCAGAAGTCCTTCCATACATGTACAACTCCAAAGACCCGGGGACACAAACGGACACCGCCCGGGTCGATACCGCCTCACAAGGTGTTGAAACCCCAACCCCACGGGTTTTTTTGCGGTTGCCTGGCCCTCATAGAGCCAGCGTGCGGCGGGAGTTGCCCCGGGGCAACGTCGAAGTCCCACCGCACCCGGGGATGATAACGTCTCATCCCCGGGTCGTACATCCTTCCATACATCTACAAATCCAACAACCCGGGGACGAAAATGACATCCCCGGGCTCGATACCGCCCCGCAAACCCTACCACCATTGGCTGATCGCTGATTTGGCTGCGGCGCTGGAGCCGAGAGATCCAGCACGCAGCGAGGGTTACCCCTCGGGGCAACGGCGAGGTCCCGCCGCTCCAGGGGATGATATGATCCCACCCCCGGGTCAGAAGTCCTTCCATAAATTTACAACTCCAACGACCCGGGGACGAAGCAAACACCCCCCGGGTCGATACCGCCCCACAAGGTGTGGAAAACCCAACCCCACGGGCTAATTTTCGGTTGCCTGGCCCTCATAGAGCCAACGTGCGGCGAGAGTTGCCCCCCGGGGCAACGTCGAAGCCCCACCGCACCCGGGGATGATAACGTCCCATCCCCGGGTCAGAAATCCTTCCATACATCTACAACTCCAACAACCCGGGGACGAAAACGGACATCCCCGGGGTCGATACCGCCCCACAAGGTGTGGAAACCCCAACCCCACGGGCTGATTTACGGTTGGCTGTCTCTCATGGAGCCAGCGCGCGGCGCGAGTTGCCCCTCGGGGCAACGGCGAGGTCCCACCGCACCCGGGGATGATAACGTCGCATCCCCGGATCAGAAATCCTTGCGGAAAACTACAACTCCAATAACCCGGGGACGAAAACAGACACCCCCTGGGTCGATACCGCCCCTGGATATTATTTTCCGGTTCAGAGTGGTACATCACAGCACACTGTTAATGCGAGTACTATGGGCAACGCAAAACTAGCGCCACGGGCGGAGCCGTGGCCGTACCGCTAGTTAAATAAAATTGTTAGAAATACGTAATATTTTCAAGGATCATTTTTGGCATCGACAAGGAGCCTGAATTTATTGCCCCCACCCGTTGAGTTTTTCTTGATGTTTGCACCAGGTATCTTTCATTGTCAGAATCGCATTGGCTGATGTATGTACGTAGTTCAACGCACTCAATCTGTATCTTTTGTTTTCACCAAACAAACGGTGAGTATATCAAGCTAGCTGGGTGTTGAGCAACGATGGTCGAAGGCTGGCTGTTTTTGCCTCGCTTGGATCAATCAGCGATGTAACCACAAAATCGTGAAGAACCGCTATTGGCGTCGACATGTATAGCTTGGATCTATAGCCCCCATGGTTACCCGTTGATAATTTCTTGATTTATGCGCCAGGTACCTGGTATCTTTCAGTATCTGAATCCTAACCGCCACCGCTGCTGCTGCTGTGTAGTTCAAATAACTCGATCTGTATCTTGTTTTCTTCACTAAACGGCGAGTACCAAGCGAGCTGGCTGTTGAGCAACGATGGTCGAGAGTTGAGTTGCTTAACTCGGCCATACGTGGCTTGATTCAACAAGCGATATCCATGAAAATTAAAACAACATACCAGGTAGTTTTTTGGCGGCTACAAGGATCGAGCTTGTATCTATATAGCCCCCAGGTTTACCCGTTGAGATTTTCTAGATTTCTGCACCAGTTATCTCTCACTGATTAGCTGACTCGTTGCCGACACTGCTGCTTCTCTAGGTCAAATCCCACAATCCGTAGTATATTGATTTCACTAAACGGCGAGTATCAAGTTGGATGGATGTTGAGCAACGGCGGTCGAGGGTTAGTTGGCCATACTATTGGCTTGATCCAATAAAAAAATACCCACAAAAAGTAGATATCGTTTTTGGCGTCGACAAGTAGCTTGGATCTATAGTTCCCAGGTTAATCCGTCGTTATTTTTTCTTGATTACTCCACCAGGTATCTTTCACTATTAAGATCGTTACTTCCACCGCTGCTGCTGTAACAGAGCACTCAATCAGTACCATCTATCTTGTTTTCACGAAACGGCGAGTATTAAGCTCTTACTACTGTAGCTAGCTGCGATGGCCGCGAGGGCTATAGGGGGTCATACTTGGATTGATTCAATAAAATATCGCCACCTCACGCCGAGTACAACACCGGTACAAACAGGCACTGAGAGTACGCCACAGGCTGCTAGGGGGAAAAAGGGAGAAACCGGAGCACGGCTGCCAATGGCGCGTGGGGGTGGAACGTTGGCGAGTAGTAGAGGGTAAACGAGGGTCTACCAAGGGAGGAAGGCGCAAAAGTAGAAGCCCCTCTGGATATTATCTCTGTTGATCCAGAGAGTGATAGAACATAAGCTACTACACGCAGAGGTCTTGGCGCTGATTTTTCCGACGACCCGGGGCCAATCAAGCTCTCCCCCCCACCCCGGCGCGCTACACGACTTCAATGGGGGCCGTACGTGGTTCTTGGTGTCTCCAGGCCCATATCGCGAGCGCGCTACCTCGAGGGATCCAACGTAACGTAGATGAATCTCGAGGCACGGCCGTGGATAGCTGACTTTCATGCCGCCGCCGCACTGTACGACTCGTAGCACGTACAGCACTACTACTGCGGTGTTATAAGGTGTGCACGCGTACGATTATTCGATTCAAGTCGGAACGGAGCACGTACGATACATTGTCAGAAGAAGCAATTAATACGAATAACTGATTACGAGTATACGACGAAATGACGAAGGATCGTTTTTGCCGTCGACAGGGAGCTTGGATCTATATACGTGGCCCCCAGGTTTACCTGTTGTTGAGAGTTTCTTGATTTCTTCGACCACTCCAGGTATCTTTCATTATCTGAATCGATACTGATTGACCCCTCCTGCTGCTGCTGCAGCTGTAGGTTAATCTGTGCGTTGTTTTCGCCGTACGGAGAGTATCGAGCTGTGGCTGGATGTTGAGCACAACGAAGGTCGAAAAGAGCTAGCTACTACGTAGTTGACCAACTTACTTATGTTGATTGATTAAGTAATTACAAAATTGATGGTGAAGGCTTGATTTTGGCATCGATCAGGAGCTTGGATTGATAGTTCCCAAGTTTACCCGTTGATATTTTCTTGGGTTTTGCACCAGGTGTATTTCATGATCAGAATGGATACTGTCACTGCTGTTGCTGCCGCTGCTGCTGTGCCGTAGTTCATCATGTGTTGTTGTATATCTTGTTTCCAATAAACGGTTCATATCAAGCTGTGGCTGGATGTTAAGAAACAATGATGTAGGGCTAGTTGGTCATTCTTGGCTTGATTCAACGAGCGATCGTAACTACAATATGGTGAACGATCGTTTTTGGCGTCGACAAGGAGATTGGATCTATAGCCCGCAGTTTTAACCGTTGGGATTTTTTGTTTTCTGCACCTGGTACTACTATGTCACTGTGTCTCTCGCTATCTGAATCCCTACTGCCACTGCTTACTGGTGCTGCTGTACTTCAAACCACTCAACCTATATATTGCTTCCGCCAAACGTGGAGAAGTATCAAGCTGGCTGTATGTTGAGCAAAGATGGTCGAGGGCTGGTTGGTCATATTAGGGTTGATTCAATAAGCGAGGGCGAATAAATAGCGAACGGACGTTTTTGGCGTCGACAAGGAGATTGGATCTATACGTAGCCCGCAGATTTACCCGTCGGGATTTTTTGTTTTCTGCTGAAGGACGACTTCAAAGCGTTCGGAGCTACGCACGGCTCTACGGACGACCAGAGACGTGTCTTCGGAGTCCCGAATTCAGTTTGGGCGGAAGCAACGAAGGTGAAGGGAGGAAGGCAGTGGTACAAGGGAGTGCTGCAGGGAGCTGAGAGGTTTATGACCTCCTGGCACAAGGAAGAAGAGGAGGCTAGCCGGAAACGAGCGACCGAGCGAGAAAAAGAGCGCAGCAACAACAAAGAGACACCAAGAACCAACGGGACGGGAGGGGTGCGGAAGAAGGGCGAATCGGCGAGGGAAGGAAACAAGCGAGAAATGGCGGACCGAGTGGCGCGATATGTGCCGGATTGACTGTCCTGGACTGTTTGTTTGTTTGTTTGTTTTGTTATTTTTCCCCCTCCCCCCCACCGCCGCACCATTGCACCACCCCCTCGGGATGACGTGTCAATGTGTTGTCTCTGCGGTCTTGTCTGTGTGAGTGTTTGCTTGTACTTTTGACTTGTCTCTTTGTCTTTGTCTTCGTCTTTTTCCCTTCGTTGTTTTTGACCTTTTGCAGTTACACTGCTCGCAGGCCGGGGGTACATCAGTCACACGGGACCATAGTTCAGTTCCCTTCCCCCGTATCATGTCTGCGTTTATAATCGGGGTGGAGGACTCGATTTGTTTGCCTGACCGGCGTGAGCCCGGCACGGAACACCCCGGCATTATAGGGGCACCAAGATAGAATCAGGGGGCGTGTACCCCCGATTGGTGATGTTGACTTTTCCATTTTTATTTTTACCTTCACATAGCGTGTAGAGGGGAGCGGAGGGCTCCAGACTATCTGTTTTTGACTGGCTTTGATCGCTTTGCGGACCCTTCGGGTTCCACTTTTATTTCAGTATACCTTTTTTTGGGTAAGTTAGCCTGTGACCACGGGAATCGACCGTGTCAAGTGTTGGATTAGTACGGACAGATGGAGGTACTGGATAGAGAGACCGGCACGGTTTTTAATGTGAAGACAACAACAACAACAACAACACCAGGCACTACTTCTTCACTGTGCTTCTCTCGTTATCTGAATCCCTACTGCCACTGCTAGCTGGTGCTGTATCTCAAACCACTCAACCTGTATCATCTTGCTTCCACCAAACGTGGAGTAGTACCAAGCTGGGTGGATGTTGAGCAAAGATGGTCGAGGGCTGGTTGATGATATTAGGGTTGGTTCAATAAGCGATGGCGAATCAATAGCGAACGGACGTTTTTGGCGTCGACAAGGACCTTGGATTTATAGCCCCCAGGGGGTGTACGCGTTGAGAGTTTCTTGATTTCGGCACCAGGTATCTTTCATTATATTACTTCCATCGCTGCTGCTGCTGCTGCTCCTGCTCTAACACAACACTCTTTAAATCATAAGGAATGGTTTTACTACAGTTCAGCAGCGGCAAGCAGTGGCAGCGAGGATCCAGGGAATGAAAAATACTTCCTGGTGCAAAAATGAAGAATATCTCAACGGACGGGTAAATCTGCGGGCCTTAGATCCAAGCTCCTTGACGACGCCAATAACGATCCTTCACAATTTCGTGGTTATCGCTTATTGAATCAAGTCAAACATGACCAACCACCTCTCGACAATCGTTGCTCATCATCCAGCCACGGCAGCTTGCTACTCACCGTTTGTTTACTGTAGTGTATACAACTTGCAAGATACGATTGATTGAGTGTTCTGATACAGTAGCAGCAGCCAAGCCGTGGTAGTATGTACACAGACAATCAAACATAAATAACTATTAATAACTAACTACAATAGACAGTTATTAATAGTGCAAAAAGCACAAAACTCTCAACTTCTATTCCTGGGGGCTATAGGTCCAACGTTCTTGTAAACGCAAAAATCGATCCTTCATTGTTTTGCCGTCATTACTTACTGAATCAAGCCAACTATGACCTACCAGCCATCGAATATCATCATCTCTCAACTTCCAGCCAGCTTGATATTCATCATAGTTGTTTCGTGAAACCAAAATTCAGATTGAGTGATTTGAACTACGGCAGCAACGGTGGCAGTTACTGATTCAGATATTGATCGATACCTGGTGCAGAAATCAGAAACTCTCAACGGGTAAACCTGAGGGCTATAGATAGATCCAAGCTCCTTGTCGACGCCAAAAACGATCCTTCGCTACTTTGTAGGTCAGCGCTTATTATTGAATCAAATAATATGATCAACCCGCCCTCGAGCATCGTTGCTCAGCATCCACCCAGCTTGATACTCCTCGTTGAGTGAAAGCAAAATACAGGTTGAATTGAGTGGTTTGAACAACAACAGCAGCAGCAAGCAGTGAGTGGCAGTAAGGATTGCAATAATGAAAGGTATGGACCAGAAATCAAACAATTAGCAACGGGTAAACCTGTTGTTGGTTACGTATACAGTACGACAATAGATCCAAGCTCTTTTTCGACGCCAACAACATGATCTATCAACATTTTATGGTTGACGTTTATTGAATTGAGCTCACAATTATGACTAACCAGCCCTCGACCATCGTTGCTCAACACCCAGCCAGAGCTCGATGATACTACAGTAACCGTTTAATGAAAACAAGAAACAGATCGAGTGATTGGAGATACCGCAGCAACAGCAACAGCGGTGGCCGTAAGGATTCGTATAACGAAAGATACCTACTGCTGAAATCAAGAAAATCTCAACGGGTAAATCTGCGGGCCTCACGTAGATCCAAGCTCTCCTTGTCGACGCCCAAAACGACATTTCGCTATTCGTGGTTATCTCTTACTGAATCAAGCCAAGTATGACCAACCAGTTCTCGACAGTCGTTGCTTACTATCTAGCTACAGCTTACCATTCACCTATACTGTAAGTGAAAACAATATTGATACAATGATTTGTCACAGCTGCCAGCTGCAGCGAGCGGTGGACGTAAGATAATGAAACATACCTGGTGAAAAAAAAAAACTCAACGGGTAGACCTGGAGGCTTCGTATAGATGCAAGTTATTTCTCGACGCCAACAACACACGTTCTCTATCGACATTTTATAGTTGACGCTCATTGATTTCAAGCCAAGTATGACCAACCAGCCCTCGACCATCGTTGCTCGACATCCAGCCAGCTCGATGACACCAGCCGTCTAATGGAAATAACTTCGACGACCCCGGTGCATTCCCGCCGGAATTCTGGCGGACCTTCTTGCAGTCCAACCTCACTACCTTGGGGGGAAAATGCCGCCCCGTGTGTGTAGGTATGACGTGGAGACATCTTCTCACAGCCGGGACTATGCGGCAGTGGCGGCCACGGCTGGAGGAGATTAATCGTGAGGCAGGGCAGTTTGGGGCAGGGGTTCGAGGGGGTTGGAGCAGGTAGCTCTACTCGCCCGGGTGCACCATGAGGCAAGAAACTGGCTCATCCTAACCGACTGTTCCAACGCCTTCAATACGGTGAAGCGGACGGCAGTACTTGCTGAGGCGGTCACTTACGTGCCCGCGCTCACGCCGTTCATCGCAAAATGCTACGGCGAGAGGCCCGCCCCTGTGTTCTTCCAAGTGGGTTCGGGGGAGCGGCGAAATATCGAATGTTCCAGCGGAGTGCAGCAAGGGGACGCCATGGGCCCGACGCTATTCTGCATGCCATTGCTGCCAGTACTGAAGCGGGTCCGTGAGAAATTCGAACCCAGGGGTGTTGAAGCCCTTGCCTACCACGACGACATCAGCATCGGTATGTCAGAGATCACACCGAAGACTGTGAGAGTAGTGCCCTTTCTCCAGCACGAGCTGTGCGAAATAGGCATCGCCATTAACCCTAGCAAGACGGTCGCTTTGCCTCCAAAAGGGCATGTGCCTACGTCGGAAGAGATTGCACTTCTGGGGGGCATCGGTGTACGCATTGCGGAAGGGGGTGGGGTAAAGGTGGTTGGCGTGCCCATAGGCAACGATGCATTCGCGGTGATCAGCGCCGTGGAGATAGTCCGAGATGGGGGAGCAGAGCAACTCGCACGCACCCTGCCGCGTATGGCGAACAAACAGTCGGCGAACCTCACCGCCACCAGCTCAATGGTGCAGCGGACCTCCTACATTGAGCGGGCAATGGACCCGAAGCTGTCACTCTCCGCGTATCAGCGGGCAGACACTAGCGCGATGTGGATGCTTGAGCGCCTTCTCGAGCTTCCAGGGACATCGTGTGAATCGTCGTTCTTTGCGGACGGATGCCCGGCGGACCGGTTGACGCTACAGCCCCACCAGAAAGCGCAGGCGAGCCTCTCCACGGGGGCCGGGGGGTTTGGACTGTCGTCGGCTGAATCAAGGAGAATGACAGCGTCCATCGGGAGCTTAGTGGCGACGGTGCCAGAGGTCCTTGCTGACCTCTCCGGTCCATTGCAGGAAAAATTCCGAAGGGAGCTGCCCAATTCGGACCTCGTTCGCCGCATATGGAGTAGCGTCAGGGACCTTAGCGACATCCATGGGGTATCGGAGGAGGCAATGGCGAACGTGGTCCCGGAAAGCTGGCGGAACAGAGCGTTCCGCGCTAACGAGGAAGGAGTTTCAGGGCAGCCTGATGTGGAGGTACTGCCGGCACATGACGCCCAAACGATCAGCTCCCACAAGGCGCAGCACAAGCTGGGGCAGCAGGTGAACCGGGTACGGTACCAACGGTGCGTTTCTTCTCTGGACCAGCTCCCCGAGGCAGCAGGCCCGCCGGGTCAGAACGAGGTGTTCGGGGGAATCGAAGCTTTTGCCAAGGCTCGGCAACGGAGCCTATCGGGACCAGGCGCTGTCGCCTGCATGAGAGAAAGGCCTGTGGACCCGGCACGAATCATACCGGCTTCGGAGTTCGTGTCTACGGGACGGCGCTTTCTGGGAATGAAGGAGCCCCTAGCGGCGAGGTGTCCCTGCTGCGAAGCGACGGATGTCAACACGCGCCACGCGCGCACATGCCACCGAGTAGGCGCGCAGGTCAACCAGCATCAGCTGCTAGTCCACGCACTGTCCGGGACCTTCAAGCGGTTGTCCATCCACCACCAAGTGGAAAGCGGAGGGTCCTTTAACGCCAACAGGAACCTCTGCATGGATATAGTGATCGAGAGGGGAGGCCTCCGAGACGCTACGTCGTCAGAGTACCGCAACAAGGCGATACTCCTCGATATCACGTATGCAGACCCCCAAGCGAGGGTCCACATGCGAGCTGGCAGCGCTGATCGAGACGGATAGGCTGCCTCCACTTCTGAGGCGCGAAAACGCAACAACTACGCTCGTGCAGGACACGGGCCCTTCGACGAGCACAGCCATAAACTTGGCACCCTCGCGGTGGAAAGCTTTGAACGCCTCGGGAAGGAAGGTAGCGAGTTCATCGACCAGCTGGCGGCGAGCATCGTCGGAGGAACGGACGGGGGGTTGCTCGTGGTCTTGTTTGTGCTCGTGCTCGTGCTCCTGCCCATGCTCCTCCTCCTCCTCCTCCTCCTCCTCCCTACGATGTAGTGCTGCGTTATCGTGCTGCGTGCTTGTGCTCCTGCTTTTGCTTGTGCTCGTTGTCATGCTCGTTATGTCGCTCTCGCTGTCCTCCTCCTAGTAAACAAAACCTCCATGGAAGTAAACTTTTACTTCCAAACTTCCATGGAAGTAATACAAAAAATGAAATAGTGTGGTGGACACCGGCGGATGGAGTACAAAACACGGTCGGTATGATACATACATGGAAAGTTCGATATTTCGATAAATCGAAACTTACGATAATATGTCCACAAGTATTAATAGCAGGACCTGCCTTTTGCATCAAGTAAATCGTCGGTTACGAAAACAAAACCACAAAAACGAAGAGAAAAAAATCATTAATTAAGTATTAGGGAGAACCATACTGTTGTTCATACGAAAAATACCGTTAGTTAAAATAGGGAAATATATAGGTTTTTGGGTGTACCGTAGGTTCTCTTTACTATGCCCCCCTGAAATAATAACAACATACACTATATGCATACGGCCATACAAACAACAGCACAATAAACAGTGTGATACGATACTGTTAATTCAGCACACCACACAAGGTATCCACATATATATACGAATAAAAGTACCAGCAGACTGCCGTAGACACTAGACACATTATTACAGTGATCTCTTGGTTGGGTCTGGTACCCGTAGTTTAGACCACGAACTAGATGATGGCGATGAGTTACATGTAGTGTTAATATAACGTGATAACTTCAACAACAGAGTCTACCTGTACTATTTCTGTTAAAATAATTCAATGCACGGTACTAGTAGACATGTCATATAAATATACTATAAATAATAACCCTTGGGACCAGCAGTCTACCCTATACACCACAGACTACATTATGGCGATGAGTTGATGTGAGATCTGACGAACTTCAACAACAGCAGAGTTTCTACCTGTTGGTCACAGGTATTAACACGCTTCCAACTTCAACGGAGTCACACATCTTGAAAGCTGCTGGGCAAGCTCATCACAAAACCACAACATCACCACTGACGCCGAAAACAGCTTGGCACTTGGCACTCTCACCACACAGCATCACAAACAACAACAACAACAACACCAGGCACTACTTCTTCACTGTGCTTCTCTCGTTATCTGAATCCCTACTGCCACTGCTAGCTGGTGCTGTATCTCAAACCACTCAACCTGTATCATCTTGCTTCCACCAAACGTGGAGTAGTACCAAGCTGGGTGGATGTTGAGCAAAGATGGTCGAGGGCTGGTTGATGATATTAGGGTTGGTTCAATAAGCGATGGCGAATCAATAGCGAACGGACGTTTTTGGCGTCGACAAGGACCTTGGATTTATAGCCCCCAGGGGGTGTACGCGTTGAGAGTTTCTTGATTTCGGCACCAGGTATCTTTCATTATATTACTTCCATCGCTGCTGCTGCTGCTCCTGCTCTAACACAACACTCTTTAAATCATAAGGAATGGTTTTACTACAGTTCAGCAGCGGCAAGCAGTGGCAGCGAGGATCCAGGGAATGAAAAATACTTCCTGGTGCAAAAATGAAGAATATCTCAACGGACGGGTAAATCTGCGGGCCTTAGATCCAAGCTCCTTGACGACGCCAATAACGATCCTTCACAATTTCGTGGTTATCGCTTATTGAATCAAGTCAAACATGACCAACCACCTCTCGACAATCGTTGCTCATCATCCAGCCACGGCAGCTTGCTACTCACCGTTTGTTTACTGTATGTAGTGTATACAACTTGCAAGATACGATTGATTGAGTGTTCTGATACAGTAGCAGCAGCCGTGGTAGTATGTACACAGACTATCAAACATAAATAACTATTAATAACTACAATAGACAGTTATTAATAGTGCAAAAAGCACAAAACTCTCAACTTCTATTCCTGGGGGCTATAGGTCCAACGTTCTTGTAAACGCAAAAATCGATCCTTCATTGTTTTGCCGTCATTACTTACTGAATCAAGCCAACTATGACCTACCAGCCATCGAATATCATCATCTCTCAACTTCCAGCCAGCTTGATATTCATCATAGTTGTTTCGTGAAACCAAAATTCAGATTGAGTGATTTGAACTACGGCAGCAACGGTGGCAGTTACTGATTCAGATATTGATCGATACCTGGTGCAGAAATCAGAAACTCTCAACGGGTAAACCTGAGGGCTATAGATAGATCCAAGCTCCTTGTCGACGCCAAAAACGATCCTTCGCTACTTTGTAGGTCAGCGCTTATTATTGAATCAAATAATATGATCAACCCGCCCTCGAGCATCGTTGCTCAGCATCCACCCAGCTTGATACTCCTCGTTGAGTGAAAGCAAAATACAGGTTGAATTGAGTGGTTTGAACAACTAACAGCAGCAGCAAGCAGTGAGTGGCAGTAAGGATTGCAATAATGAAAGGTATGGACCAGAAATCAAACAAATAGCAACGGGTAAACCTGTTGTTGGTTACGTATACAGTACGACAATAGATCCAAGCTCTTTTTCGACGCCAACAACATGATCTATCAACATTTTATGGTTGACGTTTATTGAATTGAGCTCACAATTATGACTAACCAGCCCTCGACCATCGTTGCTCAACACCCAGCCAGAGCTCGATGATACTACAGTAACCGTTTAATGAAAACAAGAAACAGATCGAGTGATTGGAGATACCGCAGCAACAGCAACAGCGGTGGCCGTAAGGATTCGTATAACGAAAGATACCTACTGCTGAAATCAAGAAAATCTCAACGGGTAAATCTGCGGGCCTCACGTAGATCCAAGCTCTCCTTGTCGACGCCCAAAACGACATTTCGCTATTCGTGGTTATCTCTTACTGAATCAAGCCAAGTATGACCAACCAGTTCTCGACAGTCGTTGCTTACTATCTAGCCACAGCTTACCATTCACCTATACTGTAAGTGAAAACAATATTGATACAATGATTTGTCACAGCTGCCAGCTGCAGCGAGCGGTGGACGTAAGATAATGAAACATACCTGGTGAAAAAAAAAAACTCAACGGGTAGACCTGGGGGCTTCGTATAGATGCAAGTTATTTCTCGACGCCAACAACACACGTTCTCTATCGACATTTTGTAGTTGACGCTCATTGATTCAAGCCAAGTATGACCAACCAGCCCTCGACCATCGTTGCTCGACATCCAGCCAGCTCGATGACACCAGCCGTTCTAATGGAAATAACTTCGACGACCCCGGTGCATTCCCGCCGGAATTCTGGCGGACCTTCTTGCAGTCCAACCTCACTACCTTGGGGGGAAAATGCCGCCCCGTGTGTGTAGGTATGACGTGGAGACGTCTTCTCGCAGCCGGGACTATGCGGCAGTGGCGGCCACGGCTGGAGGAGATTAATCGTGAGGCAGAGACAGTTTGGGGTAGGGGTTCGAGGGGGTTGGAGCAGGTAGTTCTACTCGCCCGGGTGCACCATGAGGCAAGAAACTGGCTCATCCTAACCGACTGTTCCAACGCCTTCAATACGGTGAAGCGGACGGCAGTACTTGCTGAGGCGGCACTTAGCGTGCCCGCGCTCACGCCGTTCATCGRAAAATGCTACGGCGAGAGGCCCGCCCCTGTGTTYTTCCAATGGGTTCGGGGGAGCGGCGAAATGATCGAATGTTCTCAGCGGAGTGCAGCAAGGGGACGCCATGGGCCCGCGCTTTCTGCATGCCATTGCTGCCAGTACTGAAGCGGGCCGTGAGAAAGTTCGAACCCAGGGGTGTTGAAGCCCTTGCCTACCATCGACGACATCAGCATCGGTATGTCAGAGATACACCGAACACTGTGAGAGTAGTGCCCTTTCTCCAGACACGAGCTGTGCGAAATAGGCATCACCATTAACCCCAGCAAGACGGTCGCTTTGCCTCCAYAAAGGGCATGTGCCTACGTCCGGAAGAGATTGCACTTCTGGGGGGCATCGGTTGTACGCATTGCGGAAGGGGTGGGGTAAAGGTGGTTGGCGTGCCCATAGGCAACGATGCATTCGCGGTGATACAGCTGCCGTGAGAATAGTCCGAGATGGGGGAGCAGAGCAACTCGCACGCACCCTGCCGCGTATGGCGAACAAACAGTCGGCGAACCTCACCGCCACCAGCTCAATGGTGCAGCGGACCTCCTACATTGAGCGGGCAATGGACCCGAAGCTGTCACTCTCCGCGTATCAGCGGGCAGACACTAGCGCGATGTGGATGCTTGAGCGCCTTCTCGAGCTTCCAGGGACAACGAGTGAATCGTCGTTCTTTGCGGACGGATGCCCGGCGGACCGGTTGACGCTACAGCCCCACCAGAAAGCGCAGGCGAGCCTCTCCACGGGGGCCGGGGGGTTTGGACTGTCGTCGGCTGAATCAAGGAGAATGACAGCGTCCATCGGGAGCTTAGTGGCGACGGTGCCAGAGGTCCTTGCTGACCTCTCCGGTCCATTGGAGGAAAAATTCCGAAGGGAGCTGCCCAATTCGGACCTCGTTCGCCGCATATGGAGTAGCGTCAGGGACCTTCGCGACACCCATGGGGTATCGGAGGAGGCAATGGCGAACGTGGTCCCGGAAAGCTGGCGGAACAGAGCGTTCCGCGCAAACGAGGAAGGAGTTTCAGGGCAGCCTGATGTGGAGGTACTGCCGGCACATGACGCCCAAACGATCAGCTCCCACAAGGCGTAGCACAAGCTGGGGCAGCAGGTGAACCGGGTACGGTACCAACGGTACGTTTCTTCTCTGGACCAGCTCCCCGAGGCAGCAGGCCCGCCGGGTCAGAACGAGGTGTTCGGGGGAATCGAAACCAGAGATTTTGCCAAGGCTCGGCAACGACGCCTATCGGGACCAGGCGCTGTCGCCTGTTTGAGGGAAAGGCCTGTGGACCCGGCACGAATCATACCGGCTTCGGAGTTCGTGTCTATGGGACGGTGATTTCTGGGAATGGAGAAGCCCCTAGCAGCGAGGTGTCCCTGCTGCGAAGCGACGGGTGTCAACACGCGCCACGCGCGCACATGCCACCGAGCAGGCGCGCAGGTAAACCAGCATCAGCCGCTACTCCACGCGCTGTCCGGCACCTTCAAGCGGTTGTCCATCCACCATCAAGTGGAAAGCGGAGCGCCCTTCAACGCCGACAGGAACCTCCGCATGGCTATAGTGATCGAGAGGGGGGGCCTCCGAGACGCTACGTCGTCAGAGTACCGCAACAAGGCGATACTCCTGGATATCACGCATGCAGACCCCCAAGCGAGGGCCCACATGCGCGCTGGCAGCGCTGATCGAGACGGATCAGCTGCCTCCACTTCTGAGGCGCGAAAACGCAACAACTACGCTCGTGCAGAGCACGTGTCCTTCGACGAGCGCGGCCATAAACTTGTCACCCTCGCGGTGGAAATATTTGGACGCCTCGGGAAGGAAGGTAGCGAGTTCATCGACCAGCTGGCGGCGAGAATCGTCGGAGGAACGGACGGGGGGTTGCCCGTGGTCTTGTTCGTGTTCGTGCTCGTGCTCCTGCCCATGCTCCTCCTCCCTACGATGTAGTGCTGCGTCCTCGTGCTGCGTGCTTGTGCTCCTGCTCTTGCTCGTGCTCGTTGTCATGCTCGTTATCTCGCTCTCGCTGTCCTCCTCCTAGTAAACACAACCTCCACGGAAGTAAAAAATCACTTCCAAACTTCCACGGAAGCAATACAAAAAGTGAAATAGTGTGGTGGACCCCGGTGGATGGAGTACAAAACACGGTCGGTATGATACATACATGGAAAGTTCGATATTTCGATAAATCGAAACTTACGATAATATGTCCACAAGTATTAATAGCAGGGCCTGCCTTATGCATCAAGTAAATCGTCGGTTACGAAAACAAAACCACAAAAACGAAGAGAAAAAAACTAATTAATTAAGTATTAGGGAGAACCATACTGTTGTTCATACGAAAAAATACCGTTAGTTAAAATAGGGAAATATATAGGTTTTTGTGTGTACCGTAGGTTCTCTTTACTATGCCCCCCTGAAATAATAACAACATACCAGGTACACATATATGCATACGGCCATACAAACAACAGCACAATAAACAGTGTGATACGATACTGTTAATTCAGCACACCACACAAGGTATCCACATATATATACGAATAAAAGTACCAGCAGACTGCCGTAGACACTAGACACATTACAGTGATCTCTTGGTTGGGTCTGGTACCCGTAGTTTAGACCACGAACTAGATGATGGCGATGAGTTACATGTAGTGTTAATATAACGTGATAACTTCAACAACAGAGTCTACCTGTACTATTTCTGTTAAAATAATTCAATGCACGGTACTACAGTAGTAGACATGTCATATAAACATGCTATAAATAATAACCCTTGGGACCAGCAGTCTACCAGGGTATCATATACACCACAGACTACATTATGGCGATGAGTTGATGTGAGATCTGACGAACTTCAACAACAGCAGAGTTTCTACCTGTTGGTCACAGGTAATAACACGCTTCCAACTTCAACGGAGTCACACATCTTGAAAGCTGCTGGGCAAGCTCATCACAAAACCACAACATCACCACTGACGCCGAAAACAGCTTGGCACTTGGCACTCTCACCACACAGCATCACAACTCCGAGACCCAGCTTGGAACCTCATGCCTCCGAAGGCCTTCGGCTTGACACCCGCGCTGTATTCCAGAGCTACGCTGACTGCGCTGACCGCAGTGCAGCATGGATGGGCCGTCAATCTGCTCTCCTCTTCTCGTACTCGACGAGGGCACGACGCAGCTATGGGCCATGACTCTCCAAAAACCTCTGGAGGGTCATAGCCCATATAGCGACGCAGCGCCAATTGTGAGCCGAAAAACACCCCCATTTCATCGCCATTATCCATCTGCCATCGGGGACGTTCGAGAGTCACTTGGACAACGGAGAGCCGACCGCTGAGAGAAGACCAGCTGTCGCATGGAGGACACCACTCAACATATCCTCCGCGCCCTGAAGAGGTGAGACGCGCCGCCGCCTGTGCGGCTTAGCCCTTCGGTTGCGGGTACAACCGACGCCACCTAGATAGGTACGTAGCGCGAATAGTATCACCTCCTCCTGTTGTTTTTTTCGAGCGTTAGTTTGCTCGTTGCGACTCCAAGATGAAAACAAATCGACAATGATTACGTAGTGCCGCGCTCCATGGGCTGAGCGGCAGGGCCCTCCAAGCGCGGGGAAGGTCCCATGAGTCGTGTATACCTCTGATCTTACTCGGAGGCGTCAGAGGTGGCGGCTCTTGATATCACTATATACCCCAACAAAGCGGCCGATAACTGAAAATCGATATCATTTTGACACCACTGTCTCTCCGTATTCTCCGTGTGTTCCCTACCTGGTATCACAGAGTAGTACATTAATAGTAGGATCATGGCGCAAGGCACCAACTACATTCGCTTACTCTTCTCTGAACGAACTCGACCTTGCTATTTGCGCTCGCTTCTGGCTACGATACTTTGATGCATGCCTGTCGTGATCTACAAGTAATAGCATCTGCGTATATTCCCCAGGGCTTCGGGTCCCTATGTACTGCACCCCTTGAGGCTCATGCTGTCCGCGGCGATTGCGCCCCCCCTTAGGCACAGCCAAGGGGGCATAACTGTGTATGTACAACATAATAATACAAGAGACAGAGCTCTCGAAAGCTGCAGACATGATTTTCGTTGTGTTCTTTTATTCCATGCTGGCACATACATCAGCAGCTTGTCAGCCGGTTTGCCAGTTTACACCAGGTATGTACTGTACATGCCTGGTGCTCCAGAGCTATGCACTATGACCCTCCGTTTGAGAGGTCACAGCCCATAGCTCCAGAGTGCAACTAATCAATGAAGAGCTACTACTACTATACCACTTACTGTACTGTACATTAGAAATGTAAATATCCATACAAATAGTATGTAAGACCTAGACCTCCAACTACACCATGCGAACACCGCCGGTTTACACTGCTCACGGGTGCTACGGTAGTAGTGTACCGTTTTTTGGCGGAATTTTTTTTTCTGAATGACTGGGGCCCTTCAACCCATTTAGGACTGCAGTCCCGATGTGGGGACAAAACACTTGGAATTAAAGTGAAATATTTCGTTCTAGACAGTGCAGTTCGAAAAGGCTTAACCCAAAATCGTCGGAATTGCGTTCATGTGTTGCAGTGTTGCAGTGTTTTCGTTGGATTGGGATTGTTGTCCAATGGGTACGTACGTAGCACTTTTATTTTCTTCTAAAATCAATTTTTGGATGAAGTATACAACGTAGAGCTCCTATACGTGACTACCCACAGAAAAACTAGGGCGCACCGCCTCTACCGTAGCATGCGTCTGCTGTAAATCAGTAGTAAGTAATAGCTCCCACCCGTGCAAACATATCGTCATCGCCTGCAGTAGCGAGCGGAAATGGCTGAACCGAAAACGAGAACCTCAACATCAACTCAACATTGGTTCCATAAGATTGCGAATGGACGCGTAGTGGAAAAAAGAGAGAACGCCCCCCATCTCATCCCTCAACTCATCCACAAAACCATCACACTACTACCACTACTACTGCTACTACTAATACTACTACCGGCCTGCTACACGCGGAGATTGAAGGGGAAATGCAGATTGTATACGATATAGGATGTAGCGAATGGGAGACATCTCTTCGCCTCTCCCGACTGCCTGTACGACTGTACTGATACAGCAACTGAGGCTGAGGCGGACCCCCCGCCGGTTGATCATATCAGTATCTCCCGTGTAGGGACGCAGGATCGGTGGGCGCCGGTCCACGCATCGGCTTGAAGAGCTTGTCCGTCTCCCTGTCGCACCAGCCTCCGCTACTATCACAACATCTGCGATGGCGTTATGTAGCCACCGGGGGGTTAGCCCTCGCAACGCTATCCGGTTGCGCCTGCCGCCCGGAACCCAGCGACCGTAGTGGGGGCGCGCGCCTTGGCTGTGGTGGTGCCGACCGTGGGCACCCAGTCATCTCGGAGCTACCTACCGCGGTGGGGGGGGTGGCGGTCTCCGTCGCATGGGGCGTTTCAGCTCCGGGTGCAAGGTGCCCTGCGCGCAATAGCGCTGACCCCGGGAGCGGCATATAGCATCAGGCGTTTTGGCTAAAATAGATTCGGAATGACGGAGTTCCTTAACCCAGAAAAAAAGTCGGAATACCATACTTTTTTTGCGGTACAGTATCATATGTTTTTTGCTCATACATACCCATATAGATAGACCACATCGGAGTGTTCATCGAGTTGCACTTTTATTTTGGCCGAAAAAAATCGTTTTGGGGGGTGACTTACTAGAAGTATATATCACTTACTATTAGTATAGAGCCCCTCAAGTGAGGGGCTTCAGAAAAGAAATAAAAAATATGTCCTAAAAAAAACCCACGAAATTCCAGGTGGTCTAAGTAAACGACGAATATCATGAAAAGCAAAGATGGAATTCTGACGGTATTGGGTAGAACTTCTCTGTTAACCCTTTTAGAGCTGGAAAAAAAACGTCCCACCCTAATTCCAAGCACGTTGTCCCCAAATTCGTGCGACCAGTTCTTAAGGGTTTAAGGAGCCTCGGAAGCCAAAAACTGTTTTTGCGCCAAACTGTTTTTGCGCCAAATAATGCTATACTGTAGCACTATCGTAGCCCGCGTCATCAATTGATCAAATTTCACTCACCCATACCCCCCATATGTATGTATGCCTCGGTTCAACCAAAAGCGAGGCGATGGTGGGAAACCTGCTTTAGCCTTAATGAGGGAAACCTCTCGCGCGCCAGAGGACAGCCGCATCGGTGTAGTGAGAAGACAGAGCCTCGATGGTGGAGAACGCTCGTGTACCAGAGGACAGCCGCGTGGGCTTATATGTAACACACACCCAGTTCCCCCATCGCGGGGATGCCGGCTTATTTTATCTCCCCGGCCGCGGCAAGTCTTCCGCGCCTAAGAGATTGTCTTGCGCAATGGACAGGATCTCCTCCGACTGCTGCAGCATCAAACATCAGCAATACACACCAAGGTTCCCATCACGGAGATGCCGGCTTCTTCGATCTCCCCGGCCGGCAAGTCTTCCACATCCAGCAGACAGACTTCCGTGATGGTCAGAGTTTTCTCGGATAGCTGCAGCGTCAAACACCGGTGGAGGGAGGCCGGTTAGCGATCATATACCATTGTGGTATTGGCGCCTCTCTCTCTTGATGTTGTCTTTTATGATACGGTACTTACAACATACACTTCATACACAGTTACCGAGCAGCAGTATCACACCAAAGCGTACCAGCTACACAAGTCGCGTAAGATAAAAACATGCCAACACATAATAATGTAGCACATTATTGTTTTGTACGACACCCCCCCCACCTCCCCCCCGGGTCTTCCATGGTCCTACTGCTAAAGGAGGACGGGAACATGACCGGCACCGACGAAAGCAACGCCACCAATGGTGAAAGCTTATCGTTCAGAGACGCCGACTATGCCAGCCGCTCGCACATATACATCCGAAGTAATATCATACATAGTATTAATGTATTAATTTTAGCACTTGATATACCAGTATATATACTACTGACTGTATCTGGCATATTAAAACGACTGGAAGCAAATTATCGCTCGCCGGACAGCCCCCACCGGCATTTCATGCTCAGCTGCCGGAGAAGATCCGATCCATCGCGCAAGGCGGTCTGCTATTAATAGCTGTCGAAGACTGACAGCTGGTGAGGTAGAAGCAGGTATCCCTGCGATAGAGATCTGGGTGGGTGTGTTCCAGTAACACACCCAGATCTCCCTGCTCGGGGCTGCCAGCTTATTATATTTCGTCGGCCGGCAAGTCCTCGTCATCGAGGAGACCGCCTTCGGCGATGGCCCGGGCCTCCTCGGGCAGCTGCAGCATCACACATCGGTGGAGGGAGGCCGGTGAACGATAGTACACCATTGTTATATGAGAGCCTCTCTTGATGTTGTCTTTTTATGTTTATATAAATATTCATATTGTATTCACTTCGTAGATATCATATACCTGGTATACAGCATGCACTTCATGTACAGTTACGGAGTAGCAATATCACATGAAACAATACACACAAGAGTAACATGAAGTGCTGTTGACGTATAATGTAGCACATTAACATATCGTGCGACGACCCCCCCCCCCCCCGAGTGTGTCGTGTTACAGATGCTACAGGTGGACGGAGACACATCATAGTCGGACTAGACGAGAGCCACATCATCAATGGTGAAATCTCATATTTCAACGACCCTGATTTATGAGATATACATACCAGGTACCAGTACGAAGTAATATCATACTTACGCACCTGATACATATACTTATTGCAATGCTGGTATTGCGGGGAAGCATAGTGAAAGGACCTACGGCACACAAAAACCAATACATTTACCTATATTTACTATTACGGGGGGAGAATAGTAAATAGGACTTACGGTACACACAAAAACCCATATATTTACGCATTTTTACTAGCAATACTTGGTTCTATTTACTGTGGTCCCCCGTAATAACAAGATTTGGTCCTATTTACTATGATGATCCTTCGTAATAGTATCCTATCGTTCGCTGGCCACCCCCCATCGGCGTTTCATGTTGCAGCTGCCGGAGGGGGTCCGGGCGATCGCGCACGGCGATCTCCTAGATACGAAAAACTTGCGGCCGCCGGAGTCGAAGAAGTCGGCACCCCGCGATGGCGATCTGGGTGTGTCACCCAGATCCCCGTCGCGGGTGTGATGGCAGCTACGACCTCGCCGGCCGGCAAGTCTTCCTCATCGAGGAGACCGCCTTGCGCGATCGCCCGTGACTTCTTCTTCCAGCTGCAGCATGAAACGTTGGTGGAGGGGGGGGCGGCCAACAAAAATGTACTAAGATAATGCAAGGGGGGCTTCGCTTGCGGCGGGCTGGTGCCCACCGCTGCTCCGCGTATGCCCGTATTGGGCGATAGATAGATGTAGACGCATGCTACGGTAGAGGAGTATCATTTGTTTTCTTCGGGTGATTACCTAAGGAGCGCTCTAAACTTCACCCAAAAGCTGATCATTAAGGGAGGAAACTAAAAGTGATACCAGGTATATACGTACCCGATGATCAATCCCATGGCCGAAGTATATAACGCAGCCTATTACATCACAAAAATGAAATTTCTGACGATTTTGGGGTTAAGAAGCCCCGTCATTCAAAAACAAAATCAGCCAAAAAGTGTCACTGGGACCATGATCGTAGCACGCGTCCGCGGTAGAGTAAGGTGGGGCCGAAGAAGCGGCAATGCCGCCAAGGGGTTAAGCACCGCTCGAAATATTGGCAGCAGCAGCAGCCGCAGCAGGCATGCTACCTGCGTGTACCCGACTTACTTGTCCAACGATACGTATGATAATAGTACACCACACGACCTCCGGTACCACCACCACCCCCGTAAATATCATGTTGGTCCATCAACAACAAGTTTCTAGATTTGTCAGGCAGATGCGTATATACAACAGTAGCACATCGACGCCATAATTATGGGGAAGCGCATGCGGGTAGTTTTACCGCAGCAACTATTAATGCGGAAGGAGTGTCAAAACAGTATTCACTCTGCCCGAAAGACCAGCTGGGAAATACGAAAATGATAAAAACAAACATGAATACCCAACGCAGCTGCTGGTCTAGTCCATCACCTCAACGTATTGGCCGATTTTTACCGTATGGCCCAAAGGGTGAATCTTGTGGTTGCTGCAAGAACCAGCTCGCATCGACAATTGTTTTGTTATATTTCGTGTGAGGACTGCAAGTGTAGTGCATACCTTGCATACTCACCATACATAAAATACGCGTTTTAGTAGTATTTCGATTATTCGTGGTCCCCCTCCTCACTACCGCTGCAGCCGCTGCACTGCATCTTAAACGCCCATTGCTCTGTATCGTACGTCAGCCGTGTGAAAGTCGATGCCCAATTCCCACTCGACGTAGCCCACCGTGACTTTCGGATAGGCGCCTAGGGCCCCCGGATGCAAGGAAGGCGTCGTTGTTCCTTTCTACCAGCACGAGTGCGCCACGTAGAGCGTCTTCGTCCCCCTGTATACGATGGAGAGTCCGGACACATGCTACGGTAGCCTGCATGCAGGTGCGCCCTGTTTTTCTGAGGGTGGTCACTTGAGGAGCTCTATACTAATAGCAAGTCAAAAACTGCTTTCGGAGGGGGGGGGGGGAAGTGCTATCATACCCGATGGAACAATCCTATAGCCAGACGTTACTACAATGAAAGACATTGCAACACAAGGATGAAATACCGATGATTTTGATTTAAAGAGCCCGATTATTCAGAAAATATTTCAGGCCGAAAGCGCTACCTCTATCGTAGCAATCAGACCGAAAGCGCTACCTCTATCGTAGCACGCCTCTTCGCCAAAAGTCGCCAGGACAAGTGCACCACGCCGAAAGCCCTCGTCCCGCTGCGCGCGATGACGGGAGACCTAGAGCAGCTCGTCAAGCCTCGAGCGCCGAATTTTGGCGAACTGGTCTTGGCCTTCGTCACCGGCAGTGGAACGAGGGCTTTCGGCGAGGTGCACTTGGTCGCCCGAGGTTTGGCGAACCGCGCTAGGCCTTTCCTCCCATCTAACGCAGTGGAACGAGTGCATTCAGCGTGGCGCAGTCGGCCTGAAAGAAAACCGTCAACGGCGCCTTACTTGCTTCCGTCCGTTCTCCCCGGAACGTCGATCCCTCGCACGGTGGGCTACGTAAAGTGGAAATATCACCCCCGTCTTCCACGCAGCTGAAGTATAGAGCCAACAACGTCCTGCCTGAGGAAGGTGTCGCGATCCTCGAGCTGTGATCGTTTGACGAAAGCGGCAGCCGCAGTGTTGATGGTGCAGGTGTTGATGTTGATGGTGTCGGTGTGTGATATCGGGGATGATGGTGATGTTGTTGTTGGTGTTGATGGTAGGGGTAGGGGGCGATATAGGTTGTGGTGGGGAGGGTGGTGGTGGTGGTGGTGTCTGTGATAGCGGATGTTTTCCGTTCAGCGGGGGTAATGATCTGGAAGTTATGTTTAGGTGGTTGTTCGGCATGGGGGGTGTAAGGGTGGCCGTCCTCAAGGCCCATAGCTCGACAGCAGCGTCAGCGGTAGTAATGCTGTACCACACTTTGCCGGCACTTCCGAGAGGAGGAGGAGGAGCAGCAGCAGCAGCAGCAGTAGCAGCAGCAGCGGCGGCGATGAGGCCGACGAGCTGCTTGCTGCGGCAGGGGAAACCTTGATACCCGCACCACCATGAGGAGGGACGGGGAGGCTTCTGCCGGTGTGGGTGTAGTATCACCGCCGCCGTGCGAAGCTGTTCGGCTCATGAGGTCGGCAATGAACGGTGGCGACAAAATGTGAGGTCTTGACTCAGCTACCGTCTGGGGCCTACGGTTCATTCAAAGAGGGCAAGGCGTTGGATAGAGCTAAGGTGCAAAGGGGTGGAAAACGGACACAACATACTACAGTGCTGGCAGGCGTGCCTGCGGGGTACGTTGTTCGCAGATAGACAGAAATGGTGCCCATGCCCTGTCTTATGTTCGGTACATGTAGTCGTGCTACGTACGTTTGCTGCTAATACTTACGAATATCTACACTGCACGAAAACGCCCATCAAACTGATCTGACGTTCCTGTGTTCAAAGGGGGGCGTCCATGCACAACTCTATCAGGTGAGCACGATGATTGGCGATAATGGTACCTCAAACCACGTGGCCGGCCTTGATTCCAGTCAACGCTTTCTGCTGGGGACAGGTGGTTTGAGGTACTATTATCGTCGATACTCATGCGCAGCTGATGAAGTTGTGCATGGACGCCTCCCTTTGAACACAAGAACGTCAGATCAGTTTTGCAGGGGCAGCGTAGAGGGCGGACGCAGAGGTAACTTCGGACGGGGCGGGGAGGGGGGGTAAGGCCACTCTGATACGTTGGGTATCATGTACTGCGTTGTGCCCGGCAGAGGCTAACCAAGACTCCTTGGAGTAACTTACTGAGCTTAAGGCCAGCCAGGCAATTAATATGTCAAATCACCTGGCCGGCCTTGACGTCCATGAGTTATTTGATTGGTCTCGGCAAGACAGCTTCTGGGCACAACGAAAATTATACAGTGGACGCGGAATGGGGGGAAGCAACGTTAGCAGAGTATAACGATGGGCGCGGGTAGAGAGGGGGGGTAGGGCCTTTCTGTTGCGTTGGGTGTGATGCGCTACCGTACACAATCTGGCCCAGTTGGCAAAATAATGCATGAACTTCTGCTTCGGAATAAAGCAATACTAGACCAATCTGACGAGCATTTTATTACAGTGCTAATATTCTAAAGTGTATAGCAGTATCAGCAATACGGCAATCTATAGCGAACCTACAATATTGTAATATCAGGGCTCCGGCATACTTTCTGACGGTCTGCAAACAAGGTATTCCACAGCAATGTCCACCAGCACTGTCGCCTTTTGTTTCATTTAGCCATCGGTTGGTATCTTGATTATATCCAACCTTTGCCCCCCTTCGATTGAAACTACGATACAACAGCGAGGTCGAAATCTCTGGTTTTGTTAACATCGCTCACAGCTCACAACCTACCTCGTGAGGCGCACAGCTTTGACACGGCGCCTGTGGTGCACCATCCACACTAATGGCGGCCTCCACCGCACCTCCTCTCGGTGGCGTGAGTACCACAATTCCCTCGACCCCGGCAAAAACAGATCGTCGGGCTCATCGCCGTCACCGCCAACACTGCTTCTGCCACTGCTTCTGCCGTCTCTGTTGCTGCCGGCGCTGTTGTTGCAGCCGGTGCTGCCGGCGCTGCTTCTGCCGTCGCTGTTGCTGCCAGCGCTCCTGCTGCTGCCGCTGCGGCTGCTGTAGTCGCTGGCACCGCTGGCACCGCTGGCACCGCTGGCACCGCTGGCACCGCTGGCACCGCTACTGCCGCTGGCGCCGCTGGCGCCGCTGGCACCGCTCCTGCCGCTGGCGCCGTCGAGAGGCGGATAAACCGTCATACTAAAAACAGAGGGGTGGTCGTCGCTCGCTGACGCCTGCACTGAACCGTGCCTTGAATTAAACCCGTGGATACAATCTCGGTCCGCCAGCTGTTGGGTACAACGCACAATAGACGCGAGAAGAGGTGAGCGGGGAAGCGGCATTGACAGGGTTAACTTTGGACTGGGGCGGGGAGCGGGGTCTGGGGCCCTTCTAATGCGTTGGGTATTGCGTGTTTCGATGTGTGCCCAGCAACAGTCTCACCAAGACATATTGAAATGCCTCACTGAGGCCAGGGCCGGGCAGGTGGTTTGAGGCCCTTGAATCAACTGACCAGCCTTGATATCAGTGACGTCTTTCACAAGGTCCTGAAGTCACCTAGCCGGCCCGGACCTCGATGAGGTCGTTTACTAGGTCTCGGTAAGATTGCTGCCAGGTACAATGAGAACGATACACGGGAGGTGGAGAGGGCCGCGGCAGCCTTAGCAGATGTAACTTCGGGCAGACGGACGGCGGGGGGGGTAGGGGGGGTAAGCTACTGCGTTACGTGTCACGTACTACCGTCGAAAATCAGGCTCCAGTAAGGGGAGGAAAAGTTCTGCTGGAACTTCAACCGCACCTACGAAACAAGAAACCACACATCAATCTGACGAAATATTTATTAATTAGCACATGATTCAAATTATATATGTACACGTAGAAGTAACACAGTAGTGCGATAATGGTCACCGAGCCAGCGCAGGTTCATGCACCGCCAGGACGTCTGCCGTAATATCGCCCACGGCGAGCTGTGTAGAACAACCGCTAATAGTGCGCCCATCATCATCTCCCGCGCATCATGGAATCGACCGGACGCATTGGTGGCAGATAATAAACCCCCAAGGATGGAGAAGAGTACGCGTGCCCCGGAGAACAGTCGACGCATGCTACGATAGAGATGCATCATGTTTTTTCTGAGCTTCTCACTTAAGGAGCGTCATACCGCACCGGAACATTATGTTGGAGGGAAATAAAAGTGCTACCGGATGAAAAATATCATGACCGAAGTATGCTCTGAAAACAATTTCGTCACAAGAATGAAAGTCGGACGAATTTGGGTTAAGGAGCCCGATCGTTCAGAAAACGATTCAGCCGAAAAGTGCTACCTCTATCGTAGCACGCATCAGTCCTCCCGTGCACGCGTAGTCCTCTTCAGCTGTGAGGTTGGTCTACTCCACCAACCCTTGCGGTCGATTTTGGGTTGCACGGGGGGTGACGCGGGGCACCCCTCTGGTGAACGCATGGTCTTATCCATCGTGTTGGCGAGTTTTCCCACCAGCAGCTCAGGTCGGCGCTGTGTTGCACAGGAAGTGACGCGGGGCGGACACCGCGGGGTTTCTACACAGCTCGCAGGGGAAAAAACAATTGACATCCATGCGATGCACGAACCTGCTCTGTTCAGTCGGTTCGGTAAATATTGCGTACGGTACACATTATTTGACTTTTTCGTGGCACGTGTCGCGACATGCCGCGACACGCCAAGGACGCTGCCGCGGCATGCCGCGACACCCCACGACGTGCCGCGGCGAGTGTCGCGGGGAGTGTCGCTAACCCTAACCCTAATCCTAACCCTACGTGTTGCGGCTTGTCGCGACATGCGAAATGCCGCGGCACGTGTCACGGCGTGCCACGGCAGCGTCCGTGGAATGTCGCGGCATGTCGCGACACGTCGCGACACGCGTCGCGACACGTGCCACGAAAATGTCAAATCATTTAGATCCTTGTGTTATTGCTGCTATTGATGTTGTCGTTTTTACACATCTAGGTACACGGTATTGCACATGTGAACAATACCATGGTACGAGTACTGTATACTAACAGTATCAATATCACACAACAAAATGAGTTTACACTGTTCACAGCTCATGTCACTAATATACTGATTTCACCCACCCAACCCTAGAAGATATTACAGTAGTTCCTGTAGGTGGTTTTGTTGTTGCGCGTGGCGTTGTAGGAACCACGTGAGGAAGGGCGGGATCAATACCAAGGTCACCTTGACTTGACCGTGATATTGACCCCTCCCTCGCTCACGTTGGTCCCCACACGACTCCACGCGCAGGAACAAATCACGTACAGGAATACATGTCCTCTAGGGCTAGGTGGGTGAGCTACAGTACCTGGTATATACCTGGTACGTCGTCGCGTGAATCAAATCACTAATGTAGCAATACGAAGCATTTGTTTTGTAGCGGGAGACGATATCTCGTTTTTTTAATGACGTGGCCATTCTTACGAGTGGCCTGCAAATGGGGTGCGCGCCCCCTACCTTGGACTCAACCGGATGCCCACGCAGGTAACGGGCTCACCCACAGGTTCGAGTTGAGGGTTGGAAATACTACAATAGTTTGGGTTGGGGATTGGGTTGTACCTAATTGATTAATCTCGCACAAAATGTATAAATGAAGAATCGTAGAATTGGGAAAATAGGGGGTCAGACTGATCCTTCGTTCTTTGTCCGGGGGTATAATAACAATCGCACGGGTTTTGGTGAAGCAATACCTCGTTGGGGTGAGTCATAGGAAATACGGGAGGGGGGGGGTGCAGTAGACGTGCAAGGGGACGGTTACGGAAGCACTGCTGTTGTTGGTACTGTCGTTGTTGGTGCTGTTGTTTTGACAAGCACCACCAGGTATACGATATCGCACAAACAAGTCAAAAACGCCAAGTACTGCCTGTGTATTTACAAGTATCGATACCACGCACCAAAATAAGTTCACACTACTGATAGCTCAAGTCCTTAATTGATTGATTCCACCCACCCAACCCTAGGGGGTGTATATTCCTGAACGTCACGTGTTCAAGCGAGTGGCGTCGTGTGGGTACCACTTAGGCGAGCGAGGAGTCAATACCAAGGCCACGGTCACGTTCGAGGTGGCCTTGGTATCGACCTCTCGCTCGCTCACCTGGCTCCCACACGCGGCCACGCGCTGGAGCACTGACTTACGGGAATGCATACCCTCTACGTAGGGTCGGGGTGCTCAAGGGTACAAGAAAAACAAAATCGACACCCCACTTTTGTTTTTGAGTCCCAGACGGGGGGGGGGGTATACTAAAATCGAGTAAACAAGAACTGAAAAAAAAAAAAACGTGTTTCAGTAAAAATCGTTTTTTGGTTAATTTCTGACGAAAACCTCAACCCGCCGTATATATGCCGGTAGTTTGTTTTCAAGTTCGGCATGGTGGCGGGTGTGGTTCGGTTTTCTGTTTGTTTTTTTTACCCCTGGGATATACCTATTATTATTATTATTGTTGTTTATGAGGCTAATCATATACCAGGTGTAAGAGGAGCTCTTCACCTCATCCAAACTCTGACTTTTGATATATTTTTTTTAATGAACGGGGCAACCCGATGAAGAATCCCATGCATCTATACTATAGTAAATAGGACCAAATATTGTTAGTAAAAAATTGGAAATATATGGGTTTTTATGTGTACCGTAAGTCCTATTTACTATGGTCCCCCGTGATAGTAGCTATATTCGACGAAAATCATGGCAAACTTGAACGATGTTGGGTAGATTATCAGATGAGGAGCGTGTGTTAACCCCTTAAGAACTGGTCCCACGAATTTGGGGGGCAAACTAATTGGAATTAGTGTGGATTTTTTTTTATCAGTTCTGAATGGGTTAAGGTTATAATTTGTTTTTTGACCAAACCATTGCTATATACCTCTGTCGTGCCGCGTGTCGGTGGGTGGCAACAATTACTTGAGTTGTAGTTAGTTAGGTTTTGTTTAGGAGACGGTATCGTGCATACCATACCCTACTTGGGATGCATACCTGGTATGCACGTATGGTGTTCCAGATATAAATGCGTCCTGCGATTCTCAAAACTGTTCGACGGCCTCCCTCCCTCGGTGCCTCATGCTGCAGCTAGCCGGAGGAAATTCAAAACATGGCACAATGTGAGCTGGCTGGCGAGAGCGACTCCATCGATGTCGGACACGCATCGTTCAACGTCACCCCTTCTTCCAGCAATCAGCCTTGCTGGGGGCATCGGTGTATCTAACCAATGTCAGTCCGGCGTCGATGAAGTCGCTATCGTCCGGTCGATCGGCTTGCGCGGTGACTTGAAGCTCCTCCGACAGCTTCATCATGAGGCACCGTGGGAGGGAAGGGGTTCCCAGGTGGTTCTTGGGCAACCACCAAGCCTGCCTTTTAGACTTCCATCGTGGAAAAAGGGGTACACCTGCTCTTCTTATATCTCTAAGTAAACAGCACAAGTGAGTACCAACGAGTACCTGTTCAATAAGGCTGACCTGGCTAGGGATACTATGTGTGTGCTTACCCTAAGCTTTATAACAGAGACCGTCGAATGGTATGTTTAAACATCTTGCTGTATGTATGATACGTTATCGCTGTAAGAAATATCGATGTAACGTGCACCCCCGAGGGGACGACTCGATACGATATGCGGCATGCATACCAATATAATACAATATCATACACACATGTCATAGTGTGTACGAGTATACATGTATACATACGTTGGTCTATGTTATACCAATATCACACTTAGTATATTGTCGCGTACATCAACGGCATCCCTCCCTCGCTGTATAATGCTCCACGAGACGATCTTCTCGGCTAGATCAAAGCGTGTGGGGGTATAGGTACTCCCGCTTTGTTTGCGATAAAATACTCTTGCGACGACTGACGCTACGATAGGGGGGGTACCCACATTTTCGGAAGCGATGCAGGTCATCGCGCGCGACGATCTTCTCGACTAGGTCGAAGCGCGTGGGGGTATAGGTACTCCCGCTTTGTTTGCGATAAAATATTGTTGCGACCCATCATGACGGTGGTATAGTGTCCGACGTGGCAGCTCCGCATATGCGCATTCCATGTGTGTTTTGGCTGGTTGGGTATTGTGTCGTATGCTGGCGGGAACACCAACGGCGAATATTGATCGCCGCTGATTGGTTGATTATCTGGCTGGGTAGCTGACTGATTTGTGATTTGGTGATTGGCACCTGATTCAGGCGCATCACACGCAATACTGTAGCACCTGAAAGTCTTCCATCATGTTTCAGACGCAATAATGTGGTAACCATTTACCTCCTACGCCCCCCCCTCCCATCCGCTCGAGAAATCATCGTCAATACCAGCAGTACCAGATACCAAAAACACTCCCTCCCTTGTTTCCCTCCACCCAACTCTTCCTTGCTACTAACCACCACGGACTACGCATAGACTAATGTGCTACGTAATGCAGACTCTACCTGGCGTACGCGTGTTCCGTACTCCACTCTTCGTGGAAAGTTACCGTTGTATTTGCTGAGACCGTCGGCAGCGTGCTCGAGGAGACCGGTGCTCAAGTGCGAACGGTAACCGTTGGCGACCTCCACGTCCCCGCGGAGGGATCCCACCGGAACATTCTGCCCCAGTTCGAGAGAATTTTCCACGCACTGAACACTTCAGTCGAGGAATCCCGGCGGATGAGCTTCCATAAGTCAGATAACACCTTCCAAGGACCCTTGCGAGGTGCTTTCGAACTTGTGAAAGGTCACTTGCTTGAATATAGCGGCATGGGTGTTGAAATCATTCCTTGGAAGGTGCTCTCGAACGGGTGCAGGATTTGCCGGCGGAATGTTACCGACGCATGCTACGATAGAGTTTGTTTTTAGCTCCTCACTTAAGGAGCGTCATACCTCACCGAAGAAATGATTTTGAAGGAAAATAAAAGTGCTGTCGGATGAGAAATCTCATGACCGAAGTATACTCTGAAACATTATTCGTCACAAAAAAGAAAGTCCGACGAATTTGGGTTAAGGAGCCCGATCGTTCGGAAATCGATTCAGCCAAAAAGTGCTACCTCTACCGTAGCACGCGTCTATCGTTCGAACGTGGCCACGCCTCTCCTCGAACACGCTGCCGGCGTATGGAACTCCCTGCCCGGGAGTTGGTTGCCCCCTTGTCTACCGTGGTTAAGACACTGCAAAATGTGCAGCTAGAGGGGTTGCTCGGTGTGGCGGACCTCTTCAGGTATATACGTGCCCAAAACATGTACCAGAGCGTACATTTTTTCTGCACATATACCTGGATGTACCGGTACCATCTCGTCGATGTTTAGGCGCCGCGACAGGAGCATCGATCAACTACCCCCCGCCCAAAGCCTTGCTGCTATCCTTTGGGTTGTGTGGGTTCGTATCATCGCAAACTTGTGTCTGTCGGTGTCATTGCAGCGAAACAAACCAAAAGGCCGCGAGTCAACGCTTGCACCGTCATAGTCCATGGCTATCGTATTCTCATCAGTCATGACAATCACGATTCATGGTACTATACGAGTAGTCCTGTCTTCTTACATGGCCCTCCTTGATCGCTGCCGAGTTTAATATCCCAGGTTTGGGGGTGCCGTGGTATTTGACCCACCGCACGTCACCTTGTTGGTGATCGTTGTGTTCAACTACATGGCGCTGAGGCAAGGTGTCGCGGCCTATGCGGCGTAGGAGGTAGGTTTCCTGGGTGGTACAGATATCTCACCGCTCTTGACGCATGCTACGGTAAAGGTGCACCATTTCTGCCTTCTAAGGGTGGTCACTTGAGGAGCTCTATACTTCACCCGAAAACTGATTTTGGACGGAAACAAAAAGTTCTACGAGTAAAACCGATGAACAATGGCATGGCCTAAGCATAAAATAAAAAATAGTGCGACACAAAAATGAAATTCAGACGAGTTTGGGTTAAGGAGCCCTGTCGAACAGAAAACGCTTCATGCCAAAAAACGGCATATACCTCTATCATAGCAAGCATATCTGATGCAGTACCACTATGGCCCGGAATATAAGGACCGTTTGTATATTAATATGTAGTTGAAAGGGTTCTTATATTTCGGGTCAGAGTGGTACAACAATCGCCATGCCATGCCATTCCATGGCTAATACCACTCTGTCTCAAAATATGAGCACCGTTCACATGGAATATTAATGTACAAAATGTGCTTATATTTCTGGACAGAGTGGTACTGTATACCAGCACTGCTGTAGGTATGGGGCCTTGCGGGAGCAAATCGTGCCTGCCTTAAGTGGTAGAATGGCAATGGTAAGTGATAATCTACTGCCAACTGCATGATTACTGATGGTGCCAAGTACAAGGCCTGGAGCGTACGAGCTGTTCCTCTTTTTCTGTCTTGTTTTCGCTCGGTCGAGGTGGGCAGCTCTGTTGATACTGTTAATCCTGCAGTCATACTGTTAGTCCTACAGAGTTGCAGTGGGGGTCACATATAGTTCGTTTCTTGTTTCCGTTGCATTTTTCTCGATGGACAGCGGCACCATTCGGAAGCTTGATGCCAATAACCGAACTAAGCATAAGGTGTCCGCCTGCCCGTCCGCCGAGCGTGATGTCATCGCGACGTTACAATCCGTGATTGTCTCAGGCACGCACAGCTGGGTATGTAAGAAGGGACTCCAGATATAAGCGAGAGTCGCAGTGGGGGTCACATATAGCTCGTTCCTTGTGTCCGTTGTATGTTACTCGATGGACACCGGCACCATTCGGAAGCTTGATGCCAAGAACCGAACTAAGCATAAGGCGTCCGCCTGCCCGTCCGCCGAGTGTGATGTCATCGCGACGTTACAAACCGTGATTGTCGCAGGCACGCACATCTAGGTATGCAAGGAGAGACTTCAAATTTAACCGAGTCTCGCTTGCATCTGGAGTCCCTCCTGACATGCCCCCCTGCGCATAACTGCGATGATTGTGGTTCGTAACATCGCAGTGACACCAAACGCGGTGGCGGGGCGTTTGGTGTTTACTCGCCTTCTCGGCATCAGTCTCCCGCATCGTGTAAGCGAGCATGGGTTTACAGCATGGTAGAATATTTCGCGGCCCTCGTTGTAGGCTTGTACAGTGGAAAAGGAAGATAAGACAATCAGGGAGGGTTCGTAGTATGGCGGCGTCGAGGCGTGATATATCATCTATACCATAGAATATTGATACTGCGTGGCAGCGCTAACGNTACCAATATCACACTTAGTATATTGTCCTACATCAACGCATTCCTCCCTCGCTGTATAATGCTCCCGAGACGATCTTCTCGGCTAGATCAAAGCTGTGTGGGGTATAGGTACTCCCGCTTTGTTTGCGATAAAATACTTTGCGACGACTGCGCTACGATAGGGGGGCGTACCCACATTTTCACTACCAGGTCCGCCGGAGATGCTCTACTAGTGAAGGCCTATAGGGGTGACTCACCGCACATTTTCGGTAAGTTCGGCGGTGGCTCTTGCAGGTGAACAAGCATATACATCCCCTCGTATAGTCGACCCATCATGACGGTGGTATAGTGTCCGACGTGGCGCTCCGCATATGCGCATTCCATGTGTGTTTGGCTGGTGGGTATTGTGTCGTATGCTGGCGGGGACACCAACGGCGAATATTGATCGCCGCTGATTGGTGATTATCTGGTGGTAGCTGACTGATTTGGGATTGGCACCTGATTCAGCGCATCACACGCAATACTGTAGCACCTGAAAGTTTCATCATGTTCAGACGCAATAATGTGGTAACCATTTACCTCCACGCCCCCCCTCCCATCCGCTCGAGAAATCTCGTCAATACCAGCAGTACCAGATACCAAAAACACTCCCTCCCTTGTTTCCCTCCACCAACTCTTTTTGCTACTAACCACCACGGACTACGCTAGACTAATGTGCTACGTATCGATATGCATGACTCTACGACTGGCGTACGCTGTGCGTGTCACGCTGATCGTCTCACGCTCTTCGACTCGCGAACAGTTACTTCGTCGGATATAGTTACTCAGTTGTTAGCTTGTAGACGCTGATCGGCACCGTCGGCACGTGCTCGAGGAGACCGGTGCCCAAGTGCGAACGGTAACCGTTGGCGACCTCCACGTCCCCGCCGAGGGATCCCCCGGAACATTCTGCCCCAGTTCGAGAGAATTTCTACCCTGAACACTTCCGTCGAGGAATCCCGGCGGATGAGCTTCCATAAGTCAGAAACACCTTCCAAGGACCCTTGCGAGGTGCTTTCGAACTTGTGGAAGGTCACTGCTTGAATATAACGGCATGGGTGTTGAAATCATTCCTTGGAAGGTGCTCTCGAACGGGTGCCGGATTTGCCGGCGGAATGTTACCGACGCATGCTACGATAGAGTTTTGTTTTAGCTCCTCACTTAAGGAGCGTCATACCTCACCGAAGAAATGATTTTGAAGGAAAATAAAAGTGCTGTCGGATGAGAAATCTCATGACCGAAGTATACTCTGAAACATTATTCGTCACAAAAATGAAAGTCCGACGAATTTGGGTTAAGGAGCCCGATCGTTCGGAAATCGATTCAGCCAAAAAGTGCTACCTCTACCGTAGCACGCGTCTATCGTTCGAACGTGGTCACGCCTCTCCTCGAACACGCTGCCGGCGTATGGAACTCCCTGCCCGGGAGTTGGTTGCCCCCTTGTCTACCGTGGTTAAGACACTGCAAAATGTGCAGCTAGAGGGGTTGCTCGGTGTGGCGGACCTCTTCAGGTATATACGTGCCCAAAACATGTACCAGAGCGTACATTTTTTCTGCACATATACCTGGATGTACCGGTACCATCTCGTCGATGTTTAGGCGCCGCGACAGGAGCATCGATCAACTACCCCCCGCCCAAAGCCTTGCCGCTATCCTTTGGGTTGTGTGGGTTCGTATCATCGCTAACTTGTGTCTGTCGGTGTCATTGCAGCGAAACAAACCAAAAGGCCGCGAGTCAACGCTTGCACCGTCATAGTCCATGGCTATCGTATTCTCATCAGTCATGACAATCACGATTCATGGTACTGTACGAGTAGTCCTGTCTTCTTACATGGCCCTCCTTGATCGCTGCCGAGTTTAATATCCCAGGTTTGGGGGTACCGTGGTATTTGACCCACCGCACGTCACCTTGTTGGTGATCGTTGTGTTCAACTACATGGCGCTGAGGCAAGGTGTCGCGGCCTATGCGGCGTAGGAGGTGGGTTTCCTGGGTGGTACAGATATCTCACCGCTCTTGACGCATGCTACGGTAAAGGTGCACCATTTCTGCCTTCTAAGGGTGGTCACTTGAGGAGCTCTATACTTCACCCGAAAACTGATTTTGGACGGAAACAAAAAGTTCTACGAGTAAAACCGATGAACAATGGCATGGCCTAAGCATAAAATAAAAAATAGTGCGACACAAAAATGAAATTCAGACGAGTTTGGGTTAAGGAGCCCTGTCGAACAGAAAACGCTTCAGCCAAAAAACGGCATATACCTCTATCATAGCAAGCATATCTGATGCAGTACCACTATGGCCCGGAATATAAGGACCGTTTGTATATTAATATGTAATTGAAAGGGTTCTTATATTTCGGGTCAGAGTGGTACAACAATCGCCATGCCATGCCATTCCATGGCTAATACCACTCTGTCTCAAAATATGAGCACCGTTCACATTGAATATTAATGTACAAAATGTGCTTATATTTCTGGACAGAGTGGTACTGTATACCAGCACTGCTGTAGGTATGGGGCCTTGCGGGAGCAAATCGTGCCTGCCTTAAGTGGTAGAATGGCAATGGTAAGTGATAATCTACTGTCAACTGCATGATTACTGATGGTGCCAAGTACAAGGCCTGGAGCGTACGAGCTGTTCCTCTTTTTCTGTCTTGTTTTCGCTCGGTCGAGGTGGGCAGCTCTGTCGATACTGTTAATCCTGCAGTCATACTGGTAGTTCTACAGAGTTTCAGGGGGGGTCACATATAGTTCGTTTCTTGTGTCCGTTGTATTTTACTCGATGGACACCGGCACCATTCGGAAGCTGAACTAAGCATAAGGCGTCCGCCTGCCCGTCCGCCGAGTGTGATGTCATCGCGACGTTACAAAACGTGATTGTCGCAGGCACGCACAGCTAGGTATGCAAGGAGGGACTCCAGATGTAACCGAGTCTCGCTTGCATCTGGAGTCCCCCCTGACATGCCCCCCTGCGCATAACTGCGATGATTGTGGTTCGTAACATCGCAGTGACACCAAACGCGGCGGCGGGGCGTCTACAGTAGCGTTTAATCGCCTTATCTGCATCAGTCTCCCGCATCGTGTAAACGAGCATGAGTTTACAGCATGGTAGAATGTTTCGCGGCCCACCCTGTAGGCTTGTACAGTTGAAAAGGAAGATAGGCAATCAGGGAGGGTTCGTAGTATAACGGCGTCGAGGCGTGATATATCATCTATACCATAGAATATTGATACTGCGTGGCAGCGCTAACGGTCTTCTTAGTAAGTATCTCCCATTCCGATGAAAACCATCAAAAGCCACAATTGATCGATTTCCGCTTATTCCGCTTGTCTAACCGTCCACAATGCCGGTGCCCCGGTCACATTAGACGGGTAACATTCGAGAACACCATCGCCACCAATATATCCTCTTCCCTCGCCGATGCAGTGCGACTGGCACTGAACATGTTCGGGCCCTCCATCGGGCCTACCTGGGAAGCGGACACGCAGGTGTGTGGTACGCATGTGTTACTGGCATACCGTTGTGATATTGTCAGAACGCATTCCCAGAGTCGATCGCGGTGACTTGGCACACTTCTACGTAATTTGTATTTCTTCCTTTTTTTCATAGGTTGAGTGCTGAATGCCTCATGCACGGCGGATTTTGTTACCCATTAACGTGAGACACGGCTGATCTAGAGGTACGCAGGAACTGACTACCCTCCCAAGAAATGTCTGCCTGTTCGGTCATAACCCGACTACAGCCATTCATGACATGAGTACACCCCGTCTCGAGTAGACCATCTCTAGCGCTGCCTTTTAATAGACGATGCTGCACAACAACAGCAGCAGTAAACTCAGCAATTAGTGGCAAAATCGACGTCAAAACACCGCCTCGTCCGTTCTCTTCCCGCCCTTGCCGCAAAACCAGTACTTACTGACCCAAAATATGACACGGTATGCATTTGGCGGCGTTCACAATACTACAGGTATTGTACCCCGATCGCATTGGACGGATGGCGTTCGAGACTGGCCTTGCCACCAACCTCTCCTCCTGGGGTCAACGATGCCGTGCGAGTGACACTTGACATCATGTTCGGGACATCCACCTGGCTTATCTGGGCAGCGGACACCCAGTGTATGTGCTGTTGGCAGTGTGCTACCGCTGTGTCTTTGGCGATCAACATTAAGGGTGTCGGCGTCGGTGACTTGGTACTCACCTCATGCAATTTCGCCTTCTGCATGATGTTCATAGGTTGGATCTTGGATAGGTCGCGCCCCGTAGATGTTGGTGTCCTGTATGAGGGACACGGCTGATGTATTGGTTGGGTTTTCCTCGAGTAGACGATGATTACATCTGCTACCCTTCCGTAGCAATGATGCTCAGCAACATCAGCACGTAGTTGTAAGTTTTAGCGCTTATCAGCTATCAGCACGCTAGACACTATAATATTATCCCCTCCTTCCCCCTGATGTCCTTGCCCCAACTCTGTACTTACTTACCAAGACCGTGACTCGGTACTAATTTTTCGGCATGCGCATCTTGTGTACATACCACGCTTAAGGCTGTGCCGCAAATGACCATAAGCATGGCCAGGGACATTGAAGACAGGGCTGATCTTACGTGAGCGACGCTCACCACCAGCGCACCGCCCTCGAGGAATCCAGCAACCCGCTCACTGACTACACCCCGACTATACCCAAAGCATGCGCGGAGTGGCTGGGCACGGCTCTGCCAAATCCGGGCATACAGTATTGTACCTGGTATATTCAGTGTAGTAGTCATGGCAGGGTATGTCATTTCGATCGAGGTATGCACTCAGAGCGTTTGGGTTTCTGCGCCGCCCAGAAAACCCACCTTCGATAACACCTGGGCCGTGGCACCTTGACTCGGCACCATGTGGCTGGATGGGTTTGAGACAAGAAAAGTGGATTTCATCGGATCTGACATCGAGGCGCCCCTGGACCTGGGACAAACTAGACTATTTTGTTCCAGGCCCCAGGCTGCCTCGATGTTAGATCAGATGAAACTTACTTGCCTTGCCTTTGGCCTGCCCAGCTGCAAGGCGCTGATTTAATAGGCCGCTGTGCGGTTCTTCCTCCTGCCCGCTGCAAACCGGTGCTATCCCGGGTCCCAGGGTGCTGCGGTAATAGACCCAACGCTGTAACCCTGGTTTGTGATCAATGAGTCCACCCACATGGTGCTGAGGCAAGGCGACAGGGCTCCGGGAGTCAAGAGCATCTACCCCACACTATGCATCAGCCCGTTCACTACGTCCACTCCGAGGGTGTTCATCCTGTGTACGTACCGCTGTGCAGATGTTCGTGGGAGTGGCCAGGGGAATCGAAGACGGAGCTGTCCTGGCATGGACGATGCTCTCACCACCGCGCATCCTTCCTCGCGGGATTCACCTGCCCGTTCAATACACCCATCTCGACGATGGGAGTGGCCAGGGAAATCGAAGGTGGGGCTGTTCTGGCATGAACGATGCTCACCACCGAGTATCCTCCTTCGCGAGATTCACCTTCTTGTTCAATACATCCATCTCGGTGATATTCGTCGGGGTAAACGCAGCGAACGGGCAGGGGATATTCACGAGGGGTGTGCTCTGGCTGTGATAGTCGCCCATGCCAGAGCAGTTCCGTGGATATTTTTCGGATGCCACTCCCACGAACCTCTGCAGAACCGCCGTAAACACTGTTTTCAAATACTCACAGCGGTACGTTCACAGGATGCGCACGCCACACAATGCTTCCCGTGAAGTGGTGTTGGTATACGTAAGTACAGGCTTAGGGAGAGGGCAGCAAAGGGAGGGATGCTCTGGTGTCTAGCAAACTATCAGCCGCAACCTGAACAAAATGTACACGAACGAATATACCTGAAGAGGTCGACCACACGGCAGAGGGAATTCGCGTCTTCTTCGCACTGCCGTCACCGGAGAATGTTTTTAACACCATTCGGCAGCTCGTTCACTGCGGTCACTGAGTGGACGCAGTGAACGGGCTGACGAGTGGTGTTAAGCATGTGCTCTGACGTCGGGAGCCCGAACAGGGCGCGAATGCTCCATACCTTGTGGCGGGCCAGTACATACATATATGTATGTACATATACACGTGTTGTTTTGTGTGCATGTGGCTTGTCCACAATATACCGGTAGCAAACCGTGTATTATTTTTAGCTAGGCCTGGCGCGCTTCATCGTCGCGATCGACCCATCCCGCACCCCCCCCGCCCTCCCTGAGCATTGCCTAGGATGCCGACCTTGTCTGCCGGCGACTGCAGCCCCTTGCCGAAGTACTCCCACTCGCCTGGCGTTTGCTCCTGTTAATGGCGCGGCGCAAGATATTGACGCACGAAAATGCCCTGGCTCGCGAGGGCAGCCCCGAAGGCATCCGGTCCCAGAAGTTGCTGGCACCTGCAATATGGACGGTTGAAAACGCCGAGAAAACGGGATCCACCCAGTTATATTAACGTTATACTTAGTTTGTTCGGAGTTGGAGAGGAGAAATCAGGCGGGCAGTGTTCGTTAAAACGGGGAGACAGGTCGTGACATGCATATATGTACAATACCCACAGCAACTGTTATAGTTTCACGCACAGGTCAACACCCCCTGCCTGCCCTCAGTCGGAACCGTACACATCTACAGACGCTACTATGCAACGAAAAGCAACCTCCGGAGCCCGTGCGTGGCTACTGCCCGACATTGGAAAACAGCGCTGTGGAAGCACTTGGTAGGCAACGCCGGAATGGATTCTACAGCGATACGCTGCCAGATGAACTGGTCGGGCTATGCTTTCGAGGCGGGTATCTCCAGCGCGCACTTGATGGCACCAACTATCGCGTTATTTGCGTAGTCCCGAGTGGTTCCCCAGTCACTCCAGGACGGCTAGTAGGGTAGCGGTGTGAAAGGTCGTCAACCAACCTATATCACCGTCGGCCTATTGACCGTCCTAGAGTGGCTGAGAAACGTCGCATAGTACGTAGAGCACGCGGTCGTTTACGTCGGCAAGTTCATGCTGGAGGCGCCCGTATCGGAAATGGAGCCGGACAAAGAAACCTGGCCATGCATCGCTGACGAAATCACCTAGACGTTGCTCGACAAGTGCCTACACAGTGATGTTCTCGAGCATCGAGAGGCAGCCATCCACGGGCTCCGGGTGTAAACTCAGCGTCAACTCATTGCGTGTAAATTGGGTTTGCGTTACATTGGCAATGGAACGCCCTTAGGTGTGTATAGGTGAAAACCTGGGCATGCGGGCGACGTGGCGATCGGTGTGTGAAACTACCTGTAGAACCGTTGCTAGTGATACCGTGTACGAAGTATATGACACCACCTGTCGCCCTCCTTTTTATCACGAATTCCGACCAACGTAAGTATCGTCAACATCACTGGTACACTTCCCGTTTGTGCTGCGGTTTCAACGGTACAGAACGCAGGTGCCGGCAGCATCTGGGACTGTTTGCGTTCGTGGCCGTCCTCGTGCTCCAGCGGGGCTCTTTGTGTGAGTACGGCGCGCCATAAACAAGAGCTATCGTTGGGCAAGTGGCTGTACGTCGGCAATGGGCCCAGCAGTCGGCGGTGGGTAGGAGCCCCGGCAACGGCTAGGGCGGGAGGTACGGGATCAATCGGTCGTGGCGATGAAGTGCACCAAGGCGGAGTGGTTGAGGTAGATGCGCCGGTAGCTGCAGCGGTTGCGGTTTGATGCCTGTGCCGTTGTCGATCGGATTGTTGTTAGTGTTGGCTTGTTGGTGGAGTTGGTGGTGGTAGTGGTGGTCGTGGGTGGTAGTGGTGGTCGTGGTGGCGGTATTGGCGATTGTGGATGCGATGGTGGTGGTATTGGTGGGGATGGAAGGATTGGTGGTGTTTTTAAGTTTGGTGAGGGTGTTGGTGGTAACCGGTACTTCTTGTAGCGGTCGTGGTAGTTGCTTGGTATGACCTTAAGCCTCGGTACGTCAATGGTAAGCATGTTTCCGTTCGTGTGTGAGAGGTTTGTTGACAAGCTTGTAGGCTGACGGAGGAGGAGAGAGGTCGTTTGTGACGCGTGGCTGAGGGCCATATTCTTAGGCGACAAATATATACCCACCTCTTGATAATGGTGCAGGTGTACGCAGTGAGAGCTTGGCGTAAGCGTTAACAGTTCGCGGGTACCTGGTCGAGTACCGGGCGGAAGCCATGGACGGGCTCCAGGGGCCAGTGAACGCCAGGTCATTGCGTTGCGTTTGGGTCTTATTGTCAGGTTTGTAGGAGTATAAAGTTGGAACTGACGGCATACAGGCGATGTGGCGACCTGTGCGTGTAACCACAGCAGTATAACCGTTGCTATTGATATCGTATGTACTTTACTTCCTGTCGGCCTGTAACGTCAAACATCAGTCGTTGGTTCAAAGTTGTTCCGCACTTTCAACCATCCATAATAACGCAGGTGCCAAGGCTACATCTTGCGCCGCGTCAAAAACAGGAGCAATCGCCGGACAAGTCGCAGCACTTCGGCAAGGGGCGACGCATGCTAATACGGTAGAGGTGCACCGTGTTTTTTTCCTCATAAGGGTGGTCACTTGAGGAGCTCTGCAACACCTCACCCAAACAATGACCTTATTTGGAGGAAATTAAAAGGACTACCCGATGAACAATCCCACGGCCTGAGTATACAATGAAACATTTTCGGCAACAGCACAGCACAATATATATACTGGAATCCCGTCGATTTCGGGATAAGGAGCCCCGTCATTCAGGGGGGGGAAAGCATCCTACAAGTGCTACGCTACCTCTATCGTAGCATGCGTCGTGCACAACAGTCGGCGGCAGGGGGTTTGGAGCCCCGACAGCGGCTAGGGCGGCGGTGCAGGATGGGTGGATGGCGGCGACGGAGTGCGCCAGATGGCGCCGGTGGCGGAAACGGTTGAGATCGACTGCTTGTGCCATTATGGGTGTGTGTGGATGCGTGCTAGGATAGAGGTAGCACTCTTCGGCAGACACGCTTTCTGAATGACGGGACTCCTTATAACCCAAAACCGTCGCAATGTTTTACATTCTTTTGTTGCTATAGTAATCTGAAACAGAAACGAGGTGCCGCGTTGATTGCAAGACAATCAACGCGGGAGTAGTAACCCTGGGTGAGCATCTCCGGCTGGTCGCGGCAGGAGGCCTCATTGATCCCAAACTATATACGATTTAACCTACGACATAATATTGCTATAGTTTTCATTGTATACTTAGGTTATGGGATTGCTCATCGGGTAACCCTTTATGTTCCTCCCAAATCAGTTTTTGGGTGGGGTATAGAGCTGCTCAAGTGACCACCCTTATAAGGCAGAAAAATGTGATGCACCTCTATCGTAGCATGCGTCGTAGGTGTGTGGTTAGCGTAGATGTTGGTGATTTTACCACCACCCCCACAGCCAAACCTTCCAACATCACCAATCCTACTCGTAACAACACCACGAATCTTACCAACGCCACCAATCGTACCAACTCCGCCAAATCTACTGTACCAACATCGCAAACACGGCCACCACCACCAGTCCTACAAACACTACCAAGCGATGTTCGTAGGATTGGTGGTGTTGGCAGTGTTTGTCGTGGTGGTAGGTTTGATCTTGCTGGTGGTGGTAGTGGGTGTTACTGATGGCGGTGGCGATAGTAAGGTTGCAAGTACGCTCGCCCTGAGCCACCACGTGAGCACGTCCGTGAAGAGAACGAGGACACCCCGGAATAAAAGGTGTAAGGAGGGTAGGAAGGAGGGGGGATACTGCTAAAATTGGTGGCGGTGGTAGTGGCGTTGGTAAATGGTAGTGGTGGTGGTGGTGGTGGTGGTGGTGCCTGAGTGGCCTGACGTAACTCTGTACCACTGGTCGATGCTCAAAGTACGTCAACAGTATGGTAGTTCCGCTCCAATTCGTGTAGGAACTGACGCGTGCCACGATAGAGGTATACCTTTTTTTGGCTGAAACGGTTTCGGAATGACGGAGTACTATGTACCCAAAATTGTAGGAATTTCGGTCTTGTGATGCAATATTTTCCGTTGTGTACTTCGGCCTATGGGATTGTTCATCGGGTACGTACAGTACGTACGTAGCACTTTTATTTTCCTTCAAAATCAGTTTTTGGGTGACCTACTAATAGAATAGATTGCTTACTAATAGTATAGATTACATACTAATAGTATATATCACTTACTAATAGTGTGTATTACTTACTAATAGTATAGATAAATTACTAATAGTATATATTACTTGCTAATAGTATATAGTACTTACTAATAGTATGTATTACTTACTATTAGTATATATTACTTACTAATAGTATAGATTACTTACTAATATAGTATGTATGACTTACTATTAGCATAGACCTCCTCAAGTGAGGAGCCCCAGAAAAGTCTGTTACATGGTGCACCTCTACCGTAGCAATTTTCAACTGCTACTACTGTATAATTTTGAGGCCCGTAGGTTGAATGGGCGAGGGGAGAGGGGGTCAGTGACAGCTGACCGAGGGCAACACACTTGCACGACAAAGAAATACCGACCTCTCGTCAGACGCATGCTACGGTAGAGGTGCACCGTGTTTTTGCCTCATAAGGGTGGTCACTTGAGGAGCTCTATACCTCACCATAAAACGGATTCGGGAGGAAAATAAAGGGCTACCCGATGAGCAATCCCATGGCCCAAGTACACAATGAAAACTTTAGCAACACGATAATGAAAAAACGACGATTTTGGGTTAAGGAGCCTTTTTATAAGTCATTCAGAAAACGTTTCAGCTGAAAAGTGTCACTGGGACCACGATCGTAGCGCGCGTCGTTGCTATAAATTGAGAGCCTGGCGTAAGAGTACCACGCATAACGGGCATCCACTCGTGAGGGATCGCGGTGTTTTGGTGAATTCACACTTCGTATTACTATGTATACTGCTAGAGTGTACGATAGACGAACTGTCTATTATTCTGATATGGACTGATCTACGATAATATGCGGTAAGATTTTCAGTAGGAGAACTGGAATACAGAGTACTGGGGGTACTGACACATGATCTTATCGCATAGTATTGTACTACTGTATATCAGTCAAGATCGGAGTATAGACACTGCTGGTTGTATGTGCCACCCCGTTACTCACCTCCCTCCTTCCCTCCCTTCCTCTATTAATGTACAATATATTGACAGCGATTGTTAAACTATTGGTGGTACATGCAAGGGCCGTACAACAGGCCGTAGAGTGCTTAACCGCAGTGTGGGCATCTTACCAAGATGGCCAGGCATCGGCAAAACGTCCACCTTGATTTCAAATGCTCTTGCCCATCTGTTGTTTTCCTTCTCAGTTTCCACACTTTAGCCATACAAGCGCCCTTTGTTCCAATTCTCTTTTTTTGCGATCATCACGACTACGGGTTTTATAGTCACTTGGTGCAGCTCGGTTTTCCCTCTGCATCTCAACTCAAAAGAGTCAGAGCGCCAACCCGCTTATTTCCTGCCACCTCTGCATCTCAGCTCCAATCAAATGCAGCCCTGCATTCTGTAGCTCGAATAAAACACACTACTGCGTGTATCCTTCGCTTGGGAGGCATCCGTTTCAGCAAAACAGGCGGCGTTGAGACGCATGGTACGGAAGGGGCGTATCTACATTCGTGAGGGTGGTCACTTGATGAGCTCTTATGTACATACATCACTCAAACCCTGGCCTTGAGCACAAAAAAAATGCAAAGTGCAACCCGATGAATGACCTCATGGTTTGGGGTATTCAACGTATACTACTACTGTGAAACGCGAAAGGGTGTCCAACGATAAGGCATGCCATATTGGTTTAAGTCATGTCATTTTGGTTTAAGGCATACCTTATAATAATCCCATGGATTGGGTAGTCAACGTATAATATTGTGAAACACAAAGGGTTTCCAATGATAAGGCATGCCTTATTTGTTTAAGGCATGCCATCTTGAATTATGCCATATTAGCTTAAGGCATGTCTTATAATAAGACCATGGCGTGGGTATTCAACGTATAATATTGTAAAACACAAAAGGAGTCCCAACGAGAAGGCATGTCCTACTGGTTTAAGGCATACCATATAGGTTTAAGTCATGCCGTACGAGATCAAGGCATGCCTTATTGGTTTGAGGCATGCCTTATAAGGCAACTGCCTTATTGGGTAGTTTCTCAGTTGAGGAGCGCGTCCGTCACAACCATTGTTTTTGTCAAAAATTGCTATGATACCTCTCTCGTAGCACGCGTTTATTAAGCCACCCACAGTGAGCGAACCCCTCATACGGTGGCCAACATCGCCTGCGTGTTCTTCTAACGCAGTAGACTCTCCTAGGCAACCGTACTCGCGAAATTGCTCGAAATGCATCGTGCTCTTCTCCCCGCCGCGTGTCGACGCCTGCGCAGGACTCACGTAGCAGACTCTCCTAAGCAACCATACGCGTGAAACGCTCGAAACGGATCGTGCTCGTCCGTCTCCCCACCGTGTGCCGACGCCTGCACAGGAAAAACAACAGCACCCAATCGCATCAATCACCGCTCGCCGGTGGCACCGAGGAGTCCGCGCTGCTCTACAGTGGACCTCACCATGACTCAACACCGGTTTTTCAGTCTGTTCGAACATTCAAGGTGCATCTGGACGTTTTTTGGCCATCTAAGTGCCCCATATATCTACGACCGGCCTGGTACGCGATGTATCGTCGCATCCGAAAACAAAACACCAAATGTTGAGCAAACAACCCCAAACTATTTCAACAAATCGCTAGCGTGTTACGGGGCGTGAAGCAGCACGCAAGCCCCCGAGTTCCTCACGCAGGGGTCGCCGTAGGCGGGGCGGCCAGGACCACGGTGATCATCAACGGCGACCGTTTCAGCAGAGGAGAAACGCCGGTCTCACGCGAAACACCGTAATCGGAAGACGGAGCTCCACCCCCAACCGCCCCGTTCCGTTCTTCGCTTTCTTGCGTTGAGACGTTGTTGGTGTCACAATTGACACCGCGACCGCGATTATTTGCCGTCGATCCCGAGGCTTGAACACCGTTCATGCCTGAAAAAGAGGTATGTACCTCCTGGCTCTGTGTACTCTGCTGCTGTCGCTGCTGCTGTATAGGTCGGCAGGGGGCAGGGATCGAGTCGGGAAGCCGTGTTTCACTGCCATTCTCTCGTCCCCAAAGGGAGGGGAGACGCCATCCCCACCAAGTCTTCCTCTCACTCCTGACTCCCCCCTCTCCCATACCACCGCCTGTGCCTCCTTGTCCCATGGAAAAATCACCACCACTGCCACCACCACCATCCCTACCACCAACACCACCACCACCACCACCACCACCACCACCATCAACACCACCACTGCCACCAGCGCGAAGACGGGAGCTGCGGGAAGCATTGCGAGCGGTGAACGCACCGCCTTGCCCTCGGGAATCCGAAAAGCCGCCGCCAGATATGCCACCGGTATCTTGGCCACCGCCTCTCGCACCCGAACCTGGTGCCCGCGCGACACCAGCATTACTAACCCTCGACCGTTTTCTTGCACTTGCACGGGGCCGCGCTGCTCCTTCCCGCTCCGCCTGGCCAGCGTGCATACGCGGTTCGTCGTTGCCTCCGCCTCCGAATGACCCCTTTCGCTTTCTGGATGTCGGCGGGTCTTCCTCTTGCGCCTCCGCCGGTTGCGACTCGCCTCTCCGCGGTGCTGGTGCCCGTGCTTCCTCGTCGAAGCTCGTGCGGGGCAGTGGAGGTTTCGGCGAAGGCTCGCTCACTTGCGGTGGGGAGGGATTGGAGGCCTTCGATGGAAACTCTGGCAGGACAACATTCATCCCCAAGACATGGCTCGTTCCCACTTTAAGCTGCGAAACAGAAACCAAGCGGTGACCCACGAGCGGAGAAGACGAACAGGAGAGCAAGGGGGTTAGAGTGTTGCGAAGGCCACCTCGATTTTCATCAGGGTGCGCGGGGTGGCAGCGAGGAAGCGTGGTGGTGGCGAACGGGGGGTGTGCTCATGCCATGCATGGCCAGAGTCGTATAAACATAGACCCAGGGGGGGGGGGAACTTCATTTTCATGCATGGTCGTAGTCGTATGACCAGAGACGTATGGACATAGACCCCGGGGGGCGGGGCGGGGGGGTGCGTAATCGGTAGCGGCTGTGGTGGGAGACACTAATAATGCCGAAACCAAATCCGGCACCCCACGGTGCACATAAGACAGCCTGACAAAGTCGCAGCAGCTCTCAGTAGAGTAATTACTAGGGCTGTGAATTGGCTGGCCATAGGTTGCCGACTAGACAGGTATTTCGTTAGCTGCGTGTGGTAATTTGCGGCATTTCTGCGTGTTTCGACCCGACTGGTGCGTTTGTGGCTAAATGCATGTTTCACATCGTTTCACATCGGACGCTTATAAGTGCGATGCTTTTTCTTGCAAGAAATGTTCGCGAAGCGTATGGTTGGTTTTTGCAGGTTGAGGAGACATTGGGGGGAAGAAACTCTTCTGGGAGTGCGATATGAAGCCTTGCCACCGCCAGGCCCATCTAGTACAAGTAAAATAGTAGTTTCCAGGAGGGGGGTTTTTTGTATTTATCAAGTAACCTATGAGGATGGGGATTGCGCAGACGGTGCACCATGTTTTTGCCTTCAAAGGGTGGTCACTTGAGGAGGTCTATACCTCACCCAAAAACCAATTTTTGAGGAAAATAAAAGTACTTCCCGATGAGCAAGCCCATGGTCAAGTAAACAACGAAAAATATGGCAAAATAAGAGTGAAATTCTGACGGTTTTGGGTTAAGTAGCCTTTACTAGGTCATTCAGAAATCATTTTAGCCAAAAAACGGTATACCTCTACCTCTATCGTAGCACCCGTCATCGATGCCTACCAAGTCGGTCAGGTGGCTACTTCTCCATCCAACCAGTAACTGTAGCCGTCAAGTCCAGCCAGGGCGTGCCTTACTCGCGGCCTTTGTGCTTACTGACCTTGGGCCCATGTTCGGCTGGGTCTCCGGGCAGCGAAAGCTCCGCCGGCGCCTCGACCCACCCCGAAGGGATGATCTCGTCCGCCTCATCTTCGTCCCGGATGCCGCAGCCCTGCCCACGACAGCCGCCGTTCAAACCTCCGCCACCCTGGTCGTATTCATCCCCAGCATCCCGCCGCCCTGCCCCAGTCGCGGCACGTTCACTACCAGCAGCAGCAGCAGCAGCAACTCCAACACCACTTTCACGACGACCAACGCCGGCACCAAAACCAACATCGCCACCACCACCACGGCTACCACTACCGCCACTACGACCTGTATCGCTGCCACTCCGACTGCGGCACGGTTCACCTGGGCCGGCAGGGTCGCCGACGACGCCCCTGCCCACAGCTAGTACACTCGGACGCAGCAAACTAGAGGCTGGACCTGGCGATGATAACGCCGACTGGCGTGAAACCCCCCGCGAGGAAGAGGGTGTCGCGGGTGAGGGGAGGCACATGTGGGGGTACGGGCGCATATTCCCCCCCGCGTGGAGTACCCGCGACACGACCACGGGAGCGCGCGTCCGGAGTTCAAGAACTATCTGTATCAGAGCGTGTAAAACAAAAAAAGTAAATCAGCGGTCACAAGCGAAATTAGAGGGGGGAATCTTCGTTTCGTCTGAGTGGGCGAGCGCGTGTAAAAATCGATGCAATTCATAGCGCGAAAGTACCTTGTTTTCCGCCGGTTTCTGACGTAGCGGAGCGTTTTCTCAGTTGCCGAAAAAGAGGAGAGAAGAAGAGAGCAAGCACGCGAAGTGCAGATACCTGCTGTTTTGCCACACGCTACGCGTAGAGCCGGGCAGATCAACCGCGGTGTCGGCTACGCCCCCACGTTGCAATCGAAACAAGGAGACAAGTTGCGACCGGTCAAGCAGTCCTAGTTCGACGCGCTTGCGTGCTCATCGCGCCACCCGCGGAGAGCACTCTCAGGGCCATTCCCCCTCGGACACATTCGCGGAGATGAATATACAAATAGCCTGCCCAGATAGAGCACGGCATTAATGACTGCCCCCCCCCTGCTCCGTCTCGAAAGGGATGCGTGTTTACTGGTCAAATGACAAAGGAAAGCAACAAATGAGTACGCCCCCCCCCCCCCCCCCCCCGTGATGCACAACAACACCGTTCCGTTTCTAACTTAACCTGTGTGTTTACCGCCCACCTGTAGCTGCGTTGCGGAGCGTGACACCAGCCCCGACTCAGTATCGGCACCGTTCGTGCATGTTCGCTCGGGGCTCTCGCGCGCTGCCACGGCTGGAAAACACGCGCGCCGAATGCGGACCTCGCTCTTTACCAACTCCACCACAGCAGCGTTATCCTTGCCAGTACCGCCTACCCAAGGTGGTGTCCCCTCAATGGTGGTCCCTTCTTCGCCGTTCGGCCGCGATGCATGGCCATCTCCAACAGGCGAAGACGCGCTAGCATCAGCGCACTGAGCTACAGCAGCATCCGCAGCGGCGGCAGCAGCGGCGGAGGCGGAGGCGGCGGCGGTGGCGACAGTGAACTCCTGAACCCCACCATGTCCATCCGCTGACCTCGCAAATCGGGCGACATCGGTCGCCCGACCTACGTAAACCACGCGTACGACGATTCTCGGGGGTGCCAGCAGTGGCGCCGGCGGCGTCGTCGATAGCGACGGTTCCGGTGCCCGGCACACCTCGCCGTCCCTGCGCCAATAGTACCCGGCAAGCCACGAAAAAGGGTTGCGCCATTGGCGACGAATTTCGGGCACGCTTTCTGCCTCGCCCGCGGCTCTCAGCCCCGCCCTAGGAGCCATAACTCTTGCGCCCTCTGCGAGCGCCGTTGCGGGTACGGCGGGCACCTGTGGCAATGGAACTCGCAGAGCGTTCACGACCACCAGAGGCGGTTCGTTTTCACCATTCTGTACACGTTTGGTTCGACAGCGAGAAGGGCAAGAACCGCCGTCGTCGCGGGTCCCGCTGTCGGAAGTGCTCGTAGCACCGTCGGGGGCGCCATGACCGTGGCCGCTACCTCTGTCCATGGCGCAGTCGCCGTCCAGCCCGGAGACGGGTGCTCTGAGTATCCGCAGCGTCCAGTCTTCGCGAACGTTTCCTCCCGCTACTCCCCTGGCTGCTTCTCCGCCGTTGTCTGCACCCGGCTTGCTCTTGCCACCGGCCCGGTCGTCGTCCGATGCGGCGAGATTTGCAGAGGGGGTTCTCCTCTCGAGAGCCGGTGCGGTGGGAAGAGACCGAGCGCTTTTCCGTGCCCGACGCGCCCATCGCACGACGGTCCTGCGGCGTCACATGATTGGGCGAAACGTGGGCGATTTGGCCGTGTATGTTTTTCCGCGGAACGTTCCAGAGAATGCGATGTCCGCTCTTGCGGAATTCCGGGCACTTTGTTCAGTTCGACTTTTGTTTTGGTATTTTCACGCTTATGATACGGGTGCGTGTCGTATTACGTAATTGTTGTCGACAAAAACGTGCATCCCGTTGGTATGGAACATCGTCCGACCGAACCACATTTGTGTTGCTGGATTACGTATAATATATGTTTGCTCGACCGTCTGGAAATGCCTTCAACTCGCAGAAACGTTTCCGTTGCGTCGGAAGTCACCCCCTCACGAGTGTGTTCCCGAGGAGGGTCAGTGAGTTGCGTCAACGTAAATTTTCCGCACACCTGGCAGGAGCCTTTGTGCTTCGAACCTCACGTGCCGCAAAGCGATTTGGTTCCGCAAAGAGGATGCGAGTCGATGCATGGTACGGTAGAGGTGCACCATGTTTTTGCCTTATAAGGGTGGTCACTTGAGGAGCTCTATACCACACCCAAAAACTGATTTCGGAAGGGAATAAAAGTGCTGCCTGATGAGCAACCCCATGGCCTAAGTATACCATGAAAACTATTGCAACAACAAGAATGAAAAAACGACGATTTTGGGTTAAGGTAAGGAGGCTTTAATAGGTCATTCAGAAAACGTTTCAGCCAAAAAGTGTCACTGGGACCACGATCGTAGCACGCGTCGAATCGTTTTTCAGCGCTCGAATTTCTCCACAATGGGAAGGTTACCAATGCTTAACAGGGTGTTTTCGGACATATTTGGTCGAGAGCTTTCCGAACATATACTTTTCAACTTTGCCACCCCCTCCGTTGTCCGGAAAACGAGCGCCGAGATACGGCCTCACCTCTGTGCGAAAACAAAGCGCTTTACGGTACAGCCACAGGGGAAACAAAAACGACGAAAAATGATGTCATCAAGCGTCTAGGAAGAGCATGCAGAAATACTACAAACAAGTAGTACCACGACGCTGTGCGCGTGTCTAACACCGCTTTACAGGCATACAGCACAGCCTCTACACATCCGCTAGCCCAGCAGCCCGAGCTGCTTCGTCTGACCTGTTTTTCTTACAACGCACGCGCAAGCGTTTCTATAAAACAAAAAAAAGTGGAGTGAGATTCGAACCCCGTGTCCTCGACGACGCCAAATGTGAAGGTGCTGCCTTCTGAGCTACACGGGGTAAAGGTATCAGGAACGTGCGATACCGCAAATTGAATAACGGGCGTACCGGCAATACTGCAAACTGGCCAAATTTGGAAACCGCTATTTAGCAACAATCGCAGCCAAAACATAATATAAGGTGGTGAATCAGGGGATGGATTGCTACCATCCCCTGCCCAAAACATCGCCCAGTATGTACCCCTGGGCGCCTCCTCCTGCTCTATCACCTATCACAGGCCCAAAAGCGTTCAAGCGGGTCAACCAAAACAAATACTGATCCATGCGGTGACGGCGTGATGGCAGGCAGAACGGCTCTAACATGAAAAAATAGGGGTTTCCAATATATGGAGGTGGTTTCAACCATGGGCCAACACAATAATCCCGAAAGTGCACATTTTCTGCAATCCAAATGTGATTTTTCTTCCAAGAACCGGTGAGAACCAGATATGTACTGGTATTACATACCCCTGGAAAAAATGTATCGATGGGTTTCCAAGCCCAGGGTAAAAGCCTTATCACACACCTTAAACTCGCTCCGTCTTCCACCAGCATGCCAGCCGCCTCAACGTCCCGATCGAACACCGAAAGAGCGTCGGCCAGATGCTGCGCTGCCGCCTCTGTTCCACCCCCCCTGACGCGGCCAAACCCTCGGCCGATCTGAGGCGGCGGTGGAGACTTCAGCATGTCTCGGAGCGGCTCAGGTCGGCCGAAGATGGCCTGATACGCGCGATAATTTTGGCATTTTTCAAGAGTTTTTGTGCTCAAAATGTGAAACCTCTTTTCATAAACCGCAGACCAAGTTTTGGGGGACAAACGACTTGGATTTAGTGAGGGGTACATTACAGAGTAGTAAACAGGTTAGACCTCTGTTACAACTGCAGTTTTGAAACAAACGACTTTGAATGAAACCAATGAAACAGTCGCTCGCACGATCAGTTGGGGCAGTAAAGCTGTGTGGACACGTACTAGTGGGGAAATCCATATTGAGGCGTGTCGATTGTCAGACCATGCGTCGTTTGTTTTGTCCTCTCAGAGTTTGTCCTCAGGACCCAAGCGGTATCATGCGCGCTCTATCCTTATGCAGTATTTTAACCCTTTCACAAGTATCACCGTCTATGTTCATGTTTCAACTCTAATCTCTAGTAGCTTGTCTCCGAAACATGCTATAAAAAGTCAGCATACGCAGAAGCCCCACCTCTAGATCTGCCTGATGGCACTCGGCTAGCCCCGCTTCCAGCGCCACCAGCAGCGGTCGGAACGCCTGATCAAGCTCGGGAACGCCCTGACACCAACACAAGGCCGACGAGCAAACACGAGAAAGCACCGGGAGAAATAAGACAAGTGAGCGAATGAAAGTCACTCCCAGAGACGAGCTGCGCGGTCCATCCGAAGGACGAGCTAGCTTTAACCTCTTTTAGATTTGCTACAAAATCTCGGGGACAAACTACTTGAAAATAGACTACTCGTAGAACGTTTTTTTTGCCGTGGCTATAGAACGCACCTCGCGTGCAGCCGTTTGTCTCAGTAGAGCTTACGACTTATTCGATGCTATGGTTGATCCACACTGTGTACTAGACAAAGGAGTCGAATCTAGCCATGGTTGATTGATTATGAGTGGCGTAGGGTTAGGGTTAGGGTCAGGTTAGCTATACTCGTCTCGTACACAGTGTGCGTCAACCATGTCATCGAGTACCAGGTAAGTGGTAAGCCACCACCAGACGAGCAAGGCATTGGCGGTCGAGGGGGGGGCGTGTGAATCTATTGGTTGTCAGCTGTCTCCCTTGCCAGCCGCTCGACGCCAACCAGGCAGGTCGCGCATATGCGTTGCGAGCGTGCCTTCGAGCGAAAGCAGTAGTCGCGGTGGCCGACACGCAAAGAGCGGCCAGGAGAAGCGGGTGATAGCCCCCAAGGTGAGCTCGTCACAAAATACAGTGGTGACGGCTATATAATATTTTTTTTCCCATCCCATTTATTATCTTCGTACTTCTGTCTTTCTCCCTCCCTAGTTGTAACTAAGATCCGGGGTCACAAAGTAGGCTCCTATCCCTCCTCCCCCACTACGGTCCTTGATTTGATTTTTATCGCGCAGAGGGTTCAGCCTTCCCATCGCTCGTCGATTTTCATCGAATTTTGCTAACTCAAGCTCTCGCGCTTTGCGCTAGTCAAGATTTTTTTTTGCGAGAAAAAGTCCCTACGAGCATGCACTCGGGGGGCTCGAACTCATGATCTTGACTTTAACAGGCTTCGTGGTTACCTGCTAGCCCACCGGGGCGACGGAAAACAAAAAAAAAGATAGCTGTCACTAGGAAATCACGCAATAGGAAGAAAACATTTGTAGCTATCATCAAGTTGCCGTGCGTTGGTTTGATTTGAGGAATCTTGACAATAGTACTACGTAAATTTCAAGCGCGGTCAGTGGCTGTAGCACCCAATTCACAGAACTCGGCTTCAGCCAGCTCGAAAGGGGTACAGTACCTTCTTTTGGCGCGGTGTAAACTAGAAACTCGATTTTGTTCCTAACCGAAATAGGGTTACGTAGCCTTACCACGGTGACGGGGCCCGAATGTGCCTGCTAGCAGGTGTATATACGTGCGTCAAACCTAGTACAAATGCAGAGGGAAGCGACTGCAGCAAGCTTTCAAGGTGCGACCCAGGGGATCAGTGCCTGGCTGGATAAGAGCGGTGTTCCCCCTCCTCCTCTCCCGTCCCGTCACCTTTCCTCCCCTCCCCTCCCGGCCCCTCCCGTCCCATCCCTCGTGAATTGTTTTACCTACAAGAAGAACGAAAGGCTTACCTGAGCCACGGAGCGTAACGCTTCGACGTTGGCGATCGATCTCGTGCGCAGAGTCCCCAGAGCGCGAGACAGGTCGTAGACCTTATCCGCAAGGGCGTAGCCCGAGGCTTCCGCCCCTCCGCCGCTGGAAGAGCGCCTGTCTGACCCGGGAATGTGTGTCCCCCGCATGGTCCTGCGGCCGTCGCTATCGCTCGCTGATCTCGCCTGGCCTGTGGCCTGTTGCCTACTGTCTACTGTCTTCGGCCTATTGCCGCTTGGCTATCGCCTACTGCCTGTTGCCGATTGGCTATTGCCGGTCGTCTTGGGGGCTTCCTGAGCTGTGGTTCGTCTTAAGGCGGATGAGTCTCGAACGCTCGCTGTTTCTCCCTCCAGGTGTTGCGTGTCTCCTGTTGTCGCCTGTGTGTCAATGAAGCCGCCGAGTGTTTGTCGTTTCGTCGATATTGGTATCTATTCCGTCGATATTGGCACCTATTTCGTCGATATTGGGTAGCGTACTTGATCTGCTCCTGGAGCGTGCGCGTGCGTGGTGCGCGGTGGGGAACGCTTCTTCTAGGTTTTCCGGGGTGGGTCTCTTCGTCTGTTTCTATTTGCAGGTGCACCCCCTACAGTAGCAGCAGAGGCACAACCCTTTGCATGCTGTGCTGCTACGAGTACGATACTCGCCTCGTGCTGCTGGTGGTGGCTCAGCTACGAGCCCTATTTTAGCCGCTGTAGACAGCAGTCGAAAACTTGCTGCGGTCGACAGCCATTCTTCGTATGTATGATACATACTATTGATAGTACCCGGTACGCGACTCACCAGATACCATGTACATATGATACCAGGTATGATACATACGGCAGCACGTACTGCTGTTGGACTACGAGGTTAGTATCAATAGCAGATGATACCAGTACCCGGTACCTGGGTACCTGGTATATACGACCAGGTACTACTGACTGTACGAAGGATGACATGACGACCGCGCCAAGACTGAAACACGACGACACGACGGTATGATCGAGCAAGAGGACCACGAAGAGCATAGAGGTGGGGAGTAAGGTAGGGCAAGCCAGTGGCAGGAAGAGAGGTGGGATGTCGTCCAGCTAATAGGGAGAGAGCAACAGCCAGACACCGCGAGCACCTCATGTTTCGTGGCTCATGTTGGATCAACCAACGGTCCAAGCGAACAAGTTGAACCCTTCTCGACACGCAGTACGTACGAAACAGAATATTCAAAATGCTACCCAGGCAGCGCTACAACTGCTGTGGAGTGAGCAACTGCTGCTGTCGCGCTGCTCGCAAGTGCCCATCAGAAGAAAAGATGCAAGAGCAAGCGCAAGCAGCAGAAGCGGTAGAGTGGAGAGTGAGCTGCACCTCCTGGCAAACTGCTGTTGCCGGTACTGAAAGTAGACGGCCTCGAACAAAGCTAACGGGAGACGCAGCAGAGGGCACCAGAGACCGGAGAGAGCACAATACGAGTGAGAACAAAAGCTCTTTCAAATGGGGAAGCTTCCATCTGTCACAGCGCCCGTTCGACTATCTACCGATGCATATCCTTAACCGGCAACCGCCTAGACACACGCACCTGCTGGGTGGCCACAGAAGCTACCCGTGCGCGTACCCTCGCGCGCAAAAGTCGGGTGCTGCTGTGCTGCTGCACCTGCAAAGTTTCGAAAAACGGTGTCGATCGTCAGTTTCGTAGAGAGAGGAAGGCATTTTTCTACGTGGTGAAGGGGATTGAAACTGCCACACATGCTCGTGAAATCCGACGATCCGACGTTTCTAGTTTCACTCTTTGCGGAGTGCGTTCGTTGTGTGCGGTGTAGGGAGCCACAGGAGTGGCCACGATGCGCGGGTCCATCGAAGAGCATGTCACCTGGTGATCTACAGTCAGTCATGAAGCATTGCTTCGATTTACGTCGGCACATCAGCTCATCATGTTGCTGGCGCTCGTCGTATTTCAAACTCGTACGTGATACAGAGTCGTGTATTACAGCAGTACAACTCTGTATCATAGTGTGAAGTCCTGTTTACCTGGTATTGTGAACCGTCGAAAAAAGCCGCCGCAAAAAACCGATAGTTGCAACCTGCTCGCTTTAGTGTTTTACCGATACTATACGCATGTATGTCGTAGGTATGTGCCACGTGCAAGCGGGTATACCACACCGCCACGCCTCAGATTTTTGCAAGGGCTTTCCCTGAACACATGTTATTGTACCCGTTTCGCACCCCACGAGAGACTATGAGTTACCCCCCCCCTCTCCCCCTAGCTGTCTTCGATCGCCCTTAAGTCAGAGGCTGCCGGGGCTTAAACCGCGATCACTGCTGCAGTATGGCCACCTATCATCGTTGGCGCTCGTATGTGTGAGCTACGTTACAGTATACGGCCCCACCGTTTCCTGCATGGAGGTATGTGTGAGCTACGTTACAGTATACGGCCCCACCGTTTCCTGCNATTGGGTAGCGTACTTGATCTGCTCCTGGAGCGTGCGCGTGCGTGGTGCGCGGTGGGGAACGCTTCTTCTAGGTTTTCCGGGGTGGGTCTCTTCGTCTGTTTCTATTTGCAGGTGCACCCCCTACAGTAGCAGCAGAGGCACAACCCTTTGCATGCTGTGCTGCTACGAGTACGATACTCGCCTCGTGCTGCTGGTGGTGGCTCAGCTACGAGCCCTATTTTAGCCGCTGTAGACAGCAGTCGAAAACTTGCTGCGGTCGACAGCCATTCTTCGTATGTATGATACATACTATTGATAGTACCCGGTACGCGACTCACCAGATACCATGTACATATGATACCAGGTATGATACATACGGCAGCACGTACTGCTGTTGGACTACGAGGTTAGTATCAATAGCAGATGATACCAGTACCCGGTACCTGGGTACCTGGTATATACGACCAGGTACTACTGACTGTACGAAGGATGACATGACGACCGCGCCAAGACTGAAACACGACGACACGACGGTATATATGATCGAGCAAGAGGACCACGAAGAGCATAGAGGTGGGGAGTAAGGTAGGGCAAGCTAGTGGCAGAAAGAGAGGTGGGATGTCGTCCAGCTAATAGGGAGAGAGCAACAGCCAGACACCGCGAGCACCTCATGTTTCGTGGCTCATGTTGGATCCAACCAACGGTCCAAACGAACAAGTTGAACCCTTCTCGACACGCAGTACGTACAAAACAGAATATTCAAAATGCTACCCAGGCAGCGCTACAACTGCTGTGGAGTGAGCAACTGCTGCTGTCGCGCTGCTCGCAAGTGCCCATCAGAAGAAAAGATGCAAGAGCAAGCGCAAGCAGCAGAAGCGGTAGAGTGGAGAGTGAGCTGCACCTCCTGGCAAACTGCTGTTGCCGGTACTGAAAGTAGACGGCCTCGAACAAAGCTAACGGGAGACGCAGCAGAGGGCACCAGAGACCGGAGAGAGCACAATACGAGTGAGAACAAAAGCTCTTTCAAAACGGGAAGCTTCCATCTGGCACAGCGCCCGTTCGACTATCTACCGATGCATATCCTTAACCGGCAACCACCTAGACACACGCACCTGCTGGGTGGCCACAGAAGCTACTCGTGCACGTACCCTCGCGCGCAAAAGTCGGGTACTGCTGCACCTGCTGCAAAGTTTCGAAAAACGGTGTCGATCGTCAGTTTCGTAGAGAGAGGAAGGCATTTTTTTACGTGGTGAAGGGGATTGAAACTGCCACACATGCTCGTGAAATCCGACGATCCGACGTTTCTAGTTTCACTCTTTGCGGAGTGCGTTCGTTGTGTGCGGTGTAGGGAGCCACAGGAGTGGCCACAATGCGCGGGTCCATCGAAGAGCATGTAACCTGGTGATATACAGTCAGTCATCAAGCATTGCTTCGATTTACGTCGGCACCTCAGCTCATCATGTTGCTGGCGCTCGTCGTATTTCAAGCTCGTACGTGATACAGAGTCGTGTATTACAGCAGTACAGTATGAAGTCCTGTTTATTGTGAACCGTCGAAAAAAGCCGCCGAAAAAAGCCGATGTTGCAACCTGCTCGCTTTAGTGTTTTACCGATACGATACACATGTCTGTCGTAGGTATGCGCCACGTGCAAGCGTGCAAGCGGGTATACCACACCGCCACGCCTCAGATTTTTGCAAGGGCCCTCCCTGAACACATGTATACTGGGATCTTGGACGCCGCGCATAGAATTTGTCTACAGCAAATCACGCCAGCTACGTATTGTACCCGTTTCGCACCCCACGAGAGAATATGAGTTACCCCCCCCCTCTCCCCCTAGCTGTCTTCGATCGCCCTTAAGTCAGAGGCTACCGGGGTTTAAACCGCGATCACTGCTGCAGTATGGCCGCCTATCATCGTTGGCGCTCGTATGTGTGAGCTACGTTACAGTATACCTGGTACTTCGTATGCAAGCAACACGGCCCCACCGTTTCCTGCATGGGGCGCCGAAATTTGGAATTTGGCGCTATCGTAAACGCTCCGTCCAGCAAGTAAGTCCTTAGTCTGCCGCTTTACCCACACCACTATGGCTGAGTGAGTGTGGATCCATCGCGCCGTGGATACGATTCGCCAGGGAGCCGCTAACGGTCCTGGCGATGCTAAGGTTACCAAAGTGAAACTGTACCGTTCAAGATTTTAGTGGTCAGGCCATCGCCTGTCAACTCAACCCCGCACGGTTGCGCATAGAGCATCGAGCTGCTTCATCTGCCCCCCCCCCCCCCCCCCACGTAATTAAACGTACAGCCTACGCCCTGTGCCATGAATCGGTACCTTGCAGCAAGCCTTGCCCCAACCCGCGTGACAGCGACGAGCAGCGGCGAGCTCCCACCGAAAGCGCCTGCCGCCCAAACGCAATCGTATTATCCACCACCCCCCCACGAAATGTTCGATATAAAGGATAAAGCACTGAGATGCTCAGTCAGCGCTGACTACTGTAAGTAACTCAGTGTTGTATCCTTTATAATCGGACATAATAAACACCTTTGGGCTCAATTCGCCCTCCCATCGATAACATTCTTCGGGGTTGGTCAAGGCCCTAATCAACCCCTGGGTTTTCCTTTATATGGCCTTTCTCTTGCAGTGGGGTGTGCTTCTATTTTTTGGTAAACTCCACTTTCCGACGCCCTGGTCGAATGTTCTTTTATCGTGTTTCTCTTCTATTTGGTGGGATTCGAACCCTGGACTTCTGTTCCGTATCAATATACAACGTCACCGCGAACATCGGCAATTTTGTGCAAGTCTAGCGCTTGGCGGTCGAGAAAATCAAAAGCCACCGGCCCGTGTATGGCCTTGGCGGAGTCACCGCCGTTATATTGTTGGATACCTGGTATATCTTATCTCACCGAACAGCCTAGCAATAACTTACGGTTTTATACGCTGTGTTACGGAGTTCCAGTTACAAGGGTTGTCTAGTGGGCGGTCTCACGATACTCCGCACATACTGTATTGTGTTCGTTAGGAACTACAGCACCTGTTGAGATACTTCAGTCACGTTACTGCAATAGCCCAACAAATGGTTATTTTCTACGTAACGAACGTAAGTATATTAATACTGAAAAGTAATGCTACAGCCTTTACGAGAACGAGATGCGCACTCGCAACCCTCCTGCCGGCACGTGCTTCCATACTGAACGGACCACACTCATCCAACAATGTTTACAGAGCAATCCGCTGTGTACCGTCGCAATGCGCATCGTTGCGGCCGATTGAGAACAAGCCAGCGCTAAAGGGTTGACATTGTGTGTGTGTTCCATGGGCTATCGTCTTCGGGTCAACTGGAAGTGTTTACGCACACACGGCAGCAGCTAAGCAATACGGTACCCGCTTCCTGGACGACCGGAGTCGATCAAGATGTCGTACTTTTGTACCCGACACACCACCTCTATTTGAGCGGCGACCCGCTCATGGTTCGTCCTTTCGGTATTTTCCGCGACGTAGGTGAACCCGGCACAGTTAAACTGCCGGCTCTGCTGGAGATTTAGGCTCCCCTCTATCGTCGAGTAATATGTCTGACATATACTAACTAATACGGGGAACCATAGTAAATAGGACCTACGGCACGCACTAAAACCTACATATTCAGCTTTATTTGTCAACAATACTTGATCCTATTTTCTATGGCCCCCCGTAATAGTCGTTTAGGCAATCTGAATTGCCTTCAACGGCACATCATGTCCGGTGACTCTGCTGCCGGTGTTGGGCGGAATTCGGACATGTCCCGTCGAGCACCATGTGCCATCCCGAATAGTCTGCCTTCTGCAGCTTCAAAGATAGTCAAACGAAGGTTTTTCAACCGAATGCCCGCCAGAAAAACGCCACCAGATCGTACACTGTGAAGAAGCAACTCCCCGGGAACTGACCCAAAACCAAAATAAATGCGTAAGTTTTGTTTCGTTTTGTTTTTTGTTTGATTGGTTAGCGTTAGCGTGTTTTTTCTGGATGCATCTCGCCACCATCGGTTTTGCCGCTTGCCAATCTCTCGTAATTTTCCACGGCGCTACTACAGTGCCCTCGTATCGCGGATGGGTCTGCTCAACGGCAGCGTTTACTCTAGTGCAAATGATGATGATGCGCTTTTGTTTTTTCGGGATTAGTTTCTTGTCAATCACACTGGTTCTGAAACTGTCGTTACTATAGTGTGACTCTTGGGGGGTGTTCCACCTTTGTGTTGGCCCTTCTTCAATATTTTATGGTGCGCATTTTTTTCCCCCCATGATTTCCGGTCAATTGTTTTGTGCGTCCTTATGTTTCGTCTCCACCTTCTCTGCAAGTTCCTTCTCGTAATCCGGCTATCACGGGTACAACTGCTCCTGCCTGTACACTATGCCTAAACTACCCCGAGGACCATAGGCTTGTCGGGTATACGATCGTCCTCTCCGTATTGTCCTTCAGATGTCGCTCAGGCTTTCACATCGCCAAGAAAACAACTTCGATTATTAGGCATTACCAGGTGTGGGGTAGGTCTATCGACAGGGTATTCCGTTCTTTACGGCATTGCCTTGCCCTGCAATGGCCATGAAAGCCCCGAAAAGGGGGCACGGGAACATATATTGTGTTTCTTGGAAGGCGTTTTGGGGTCAAGGACAGGGTCCATGGTGAGGCGTTGACGAGCCGCACGTGTTCAGTCGTCCATCGGAAGCACCTTATCTCATCATACACCAGTAAAAGGGACCAAAATAGATGATTCATGCAACGGGGACCTGCCCAAACAAGCAATCTTGGAGAAATAAAAGTGTGCCTCCCTATGGGATTTCTAAACACTCAAGCCCTTCAGGCCTGCACCCACATTTTTGGCGAGACACTACACGCGTGCTACGTACGATATAGGTAGACCTTTTGGGCTGAAACTTTTTCCGAATGGCGGGGTTCCTTAACCCAAAATCGGCGAAATTTCGTTTTTGTGTTGCAGTATGTTTTCATGTTTTTGCTTAGGGCCCGTATTAACGAGTATAAAATAAATTCAATTTGGAAAAATAAAAATAAAAATTCGCTTTTCATTGGTCAACACACGCACCAGCACCAATTTTTATGCCCCAAGATCCTAATCTTTGGTGCTGGTGCGTGTGTTGACCAGTGAAAAGCGGATTTGAATTAAAAAAAATCCAAATTGATTTTTTTCTTCTTCGTTAAAACGGGCCATTAGGCCATGGGAATATTCATCGGTTAGCATTTTCAATTGCCTCCAAAACCAGTTTTTGACTTGCTATTAGTATAGAGCTCCTCAAGTGACCACCCTCAGAGACAAAACATGGTGCACCTGCATGCAGGCTGCCGTAGCGTACGTTACTAGTTGGGTTTAGAGTGGGACGCCTTTTGCAGCAGGAATTAACACCTTGACTACAGTAGATCAAACACATCCTCAATAGTGTGTATTTTTTTTGTCTCCACCGTCGTCGCCGCCTCTCGGTACCCCTTGCGAACGTAGCAGGTTTCGTAAAGAGTAATTGCGTTGCCGCGCGTATAATTCGCTCTCTGCCGTCTGCCAAGCGTGCGTGTTTGATTGTGTTAGAGCTGCCAGCCCCCTCACACCTCACGGCGCTTCGTGCTTCGTGCTAGCAATGCCTGCCTGGTCGGTGAAAACCCGACATGCTCCGTCCCGGCATTGTAGGGATGCGAGGGTCTATGGCCATACGACTACGGCCATGCGTGAAAATGAAGTACCCCCCCCCCCCCCCCCCCCCCCGCGCCTCGTTGGTTCATTGGGGACCTGGCCGCCCGTCGCGCGGCGCAGGATTGTGTGTGCATATGTTTTTGGGTTTTGGTTCACAGTCACTTTGTTCGGCTCTGTGACATCTCTGCATCTCTTCTCACAGCGGCAGAGCCTCGACACTCATCAATCCAAAATGTGTTGTGTGTATTTTTTTTCAGTTTGCACCCCGTTTCTCTTCTGGGGACAAGGTAACTACGCCGGTGACTGGCGCCACGGGAGCCCCTTACGGGTAGCAGTTCGTCGAGCAGTTATTGCAGTATTGTTTTCAAACAGTTGCCGTAAGGAGCGCATCTTCTATTATTTAAGTTCCCTTTCGACAATGTGCAGGGCATTATTCGTTCAGAATGAAAAGGCTGACACTTTTCATCGAATACCTCCAATCCCATCCAAACAGTTCTCCTTTCCTGCGTATACTCAGTTGAGCATCTCCTATTAATGTTCTAGTCAGTGAAATATGCGTTTTTATGATATATACATCTGTTTACACTGCTCATCAGGGTGGGCTAGTGATACAGCTTTGCCCTTGGAGGCCTTGTACTACTACGGAGGATCATAGTAAATAGGACCAAATTTGGTTACTAAAAATAGTCAAATATATAGGTTTTTGTATGCACCGTAGGTCCTATTTACTATGGTCCCCCGTAATAGGGACACGGGGGGGGAATCGTACGCCTTTTTGGAAGGTTCCATGGCAAGACATAGCCGAGCATCACCTGCCCAGCCGTTCATTGGCACCACCAGGACTGAACGATTCAAACATAAACAACACACACGTGATTGATACAACGGGAACCACAGTCAGTACCTTTAATGGCAAACCTGGAAGATCACACTTTGTGTCACCGTACGTACTGTAGTTCGGACTGCTGCAGTGAGTTTTCGAGACCCTTATCGTACATGTATCGGTCCGCTTTCCACGTTCCGTTATCGCTGTGGGACCTCTCCAGGAACAACTTTTCAAGGCGGGCTGATGTTTCGAGTGCCCCCGTAGGATGTCGTCGACCACGCTTGACACACAATTAGAAGCCCCCGGCTTGTGATGTCAACGTTGAGTATAGACTTTTAAATGCTATTATGCAGGATTTAGAGTGGCGTTCCTCGCCGAGCGCAGCAGACGCTTAGCTGAAAATTCTTCATTTAAATGTCACTCAGCCTGAAACCCTTACTTATTATTACACGTTGCAATTATTGATTCCCGGGCACTATTCAAGCACAGGTGGCGAGTAGTACGTAATACCAGGTACCGCCAAATAGTAACACATTTCCCGGGCGTCGACGAATGCTCCCAGGTTGCCTCCCACTCCCATTAACTCTAACCGACCACACAGTCATATAGCTACCAGTACCTGAACAGACCACAAGCAGCACCGACAGGGGAGAAGAAAAGGGGAACCGCGGGGAGTGGTCACGCTTGCATCCAAAGGAGAGAGCAGCATGACAACACACTCCCTATTAGTCCTATACTGTATGTAGTATACTGTACCAGGTATCCGGTGTCACTTTGCGTCTCAAACGTCTGCAACCAGTCGCGAGTCATGATTAACCCCTCACACCATGTAATATGAAAAGCAGTATGTTTTACCTAGGCATTACGAGTACGCACACTTCATGCGAGAAATCCGTTTGATAAGCAAACCTGTGTTGCACACACACATCTCTACAGTACACCTCTGGCAGTATGATTGCAGTAGTATTGCCGCGTTTACGGCCTCGGTTAGCCTACGCCCTTGACCATTACAGGCACCGGTGCCAACCTTGCCGCGGCGACTCCCTGTTGTACACCATACGAAGCATACTCGGTTTTGTACATACAATGCGTCGTACTGCACTAACCACACATCGGACGATCAATGTGTACGCACCGGTACTGTTAATACTATACTTGCAGAGCATCTATTCATACTATTAGATATCAATAACATACTATTAATATTATGCGTGTACTACTACGAGTGCTGCCTGTGGGTTATGTCCTATGTTATGATTTATTGTGTGCAGGATCTGTATTTTCAGCACATTCAGCACATGATATGTCCAACGCAGGAAACATGATGTGCCACCCTGTACAGCAGTACGAGTAGATCATCATGCAGAATATACGGCTCTAACCCGACCACATGAGCTAAATCATACCGGTACAGACCAAGGAGGAATTTGTGTTGCAAGATCTACAGTAGATTATGAAGTTAGGATCGGTGATCGTCACAGATGCGATGTTGCAAACACTTTTTGTGTACGACCGATCCGAGCGGTTTGCTCTTCCTTCTTTTTTTTGTATGAAACCTGGCAGACTCGGTACCATCAGGTACCAGGTACGTTCCAATTTCCTTTCTCATACACCCTTGTGATGGTATCACGTACGTCCCGGGGACCACGGGTGTGCGAAGGCCTGTATTTGCACGTAGCTCAGCTACAAACAAGAAAACACGGGCGTGCACTACCTTGCTGTAGAAGTAGAGCCTGTACCGCTGCTCTATACGTAATCATCAGGTGACAATCTAACCCTCATCCCCACTGACTCGGATATCCTGCCCGGAATCCAACCATTGTTGGATTCGAGGTTCCGTGCTACTACCGACGGTCATTGCTTTTTGACAGTCTTGCACGACGGAAAATTAAATTTTACAGGGGTGGGCGGTGGGCGGACTTCCACGAAAAACACCTACCTGGCCAGCACAGCAGTAGCAGTCCTTCGCACTTCGTCTACGAGTTTGTCGCAGCAGGGCACCTCAGCTTATGTATCGGGCTGTGATTCTCGGCCTAGGACTGACTCCCCTAACGAATACCGCCGTGGGTGGGCCGTGGCGGTGTGCAGGTACGCGCTATGTTGGACACTGGGCAATGAAACTTTTGGAGAGAGGTGCAATTTCGATGCTTTCTTGACGACGTACTTTTCAATACTTGTGTGTGCTTCCATACCACCAGCAGTGTCTATGCTCCAGGACCTGCAGTCGCACACGAGCGCTGAACTTCTTGGCGGTGAAATCGTTGTCGATGCACCCATCCTCTACCCATGCTAGTCCATGCTGTCTCTATAGACCCGCGGCTGGTGGTGTCAGGTGCCGCTGTCGGCGCGAAATAAGTGGAAGAAAATGGTCTTGTCTCACCGCAAGCAGACAGGCTGCTGCTGCTGCTGTATGTACGAACAAACTGCAAACTGCTCCACGTGCACAAATGCTGGTGCGGTCTATACCCATATGTCCATCAATATAAATACCATTTTGTATGTATATTAATATGTAAATGATCCTTATATTTACGGACGTATTGGTATATTTGAAGACGTTGCATTGCCTCTGTGTATCATACGACGTCGTGCTGGTATCACGCCAAGACAAGAGACTTGGGACGAACTTGGGACGCATTTCTTAACAGGCTTTCTCCATAACGAGGACAGCACACGCGACCAGAATGGTGGCTTTGGAATGATCTTGTCGAGGCCTCTCCGTAGACGTATCGCTTGGCCTTTACGCTCTCGCCGTTGTCGAAAAAGTCAGGTTGGAACTTCGTCCTGGGAGTGTGTTGTCTTGCCTCGTTTCTGGTCAGGCTCCTCATGCAAATGATGTTGAACATGAAAAACAAGCAGCAGAAGCAGCAGCGGTCACACATGTTCTGGTACAGCTTGGCTGGGTACTGGTACATATGTCCAGCGCAGCTGCTGCCTGTTGTTCTGTCGTTGTTGTTACAGCAGTGTATGCTCTCAAATTACGGAGTATCTCATCGCCGTAATCTACTATTAATAGTCCGTGCTCACAAGATATATAGGCTCCAATAACTTGAAACCAGTACGATTATGCGTGTACTACTAGTACCGGGGGGCATAGTAAACAGGACCTACGGTACACACAAAAACCTATATATTTACCTATTTTTCCAACAATATTTGGTCCTATTTACTTTGGTCCACCGTGATATACTTGACTAATATTATAAAGTAAGACAACACACCCTGCTCGGACGAATTTCCGAATTTCCAAGCTGATTTGCTCTGCAACGGAAAGGGAGAGTGCAAAGCAAACGTGCAAACCTTGAGCGATGTGTCGAGTAGTATACCACCAGGTAAGCGGAGGCCATAAATAAGTGGATTGGTGTGTCTGGGAGAAGTGCTCGCCGAGATCTTCTCAGCGCCGCCATTTTGTTTTAATTGTGTGTGTGCCCCCCTGCTGGTTTCGGACAAAATCGTCTCGAAAAATCACTCCGCAAGGGGTGTGATACCTTATTATCTTGATTACAGTATATATGCGGTAGTGCACGCACACGTCGGATAGATCATCGGTCCCGACGTCATGATCTAGATATTTCCGAGGGCAGATAAGACGTAACAATCCAGGCGTAGATATAAGGACCAATTGGTATTCGATTTGATGTATAAACGGTCCTTAAATTTACGCCCAGAGCGGTACCAGGTATACAGAGGCAGTACGAAGTAGCAGATTCCTGGTCTCTTATACAGTGGGTACCCCGACTTAAGAGAGGGTGTACTCTATATAAGAGAATAGTACAGTTAAGAGAGACCGAATCGGCTGGACCCGCCTACACTAAACCTATATATTTCTCACTGTGGATAAGAGAGAAAGCTATTAATAGTTAAGAGAGCTGTTTTTGGCCTGGACCACACCTCTCGTAAGCCTCTTAAATAGGGGCACCCACTGCTGCATATGCATGATGTATACCAGGTACCAGGTAATCTGCGTGGTCTACGAGGGGTATCTCCTGGATTGGATCCTGCACAACACCTCGTAACGGCAGAGCTTAGGATGCACCTCGAAGTATGTGGAGAACATGCTACGGGCGACCATAGTAAATAGGACCTATATGGCGTTGCATTGTCTGCTCTGCTTACCGTACTGCACTGAGTGTAGTATCTCTGTGTCGTAGTTTTGTGACCACAGAACTGGTACCTTTTTAGGATGAAGAATCGGCACGGACACTGGGTGTGCTGGATGTTGACGGGTAGAAAGGAAGGTTTAATGTGAAGAACACACACACGGTATACACATAAACCTATATATTTACCTACTTTTACCAACAATATTTGGTCCTCGTATTTACTATGGTCTCCCGTAATAATTATCAAGACGAAATACGCTTAGTAAAATACTGGAATATATGGGTTTTTGTCTATGTGATGGGCCCTGTTTACTATAATATGGTCTCCTGTAATATTAGATCGTCATCTGTCCCACGTGTGGACGTATATAGTGGAAGGATGTTATACCTGGTACCTCTCATATTACACGTGCTTCGTATATACCAGTACGTGTACATGTAAGGCTGGCAGAAGCATGCGGTCGACATAGCTGGGTGAGACGTGGGTGCGATTCGGTTGGGCACGAGAAATGTTGGTGCGATCGGTTTGTGTACGAGTAGCACTGCTTCTGCTACTGCTGCTGATGGTGATGTTGCTGCTGCTTCAGGTTGCGCAGGGCCTCTACCTCGTATTATATAACACCAACATTACCCGAGTTAAACAAAAAAAATGTCCAGCGGCTGTCCTGCAACATTCCTGGTAGTAAATAGAAGTGAGCCGTTTAGACTGCGCTCACAGCAAGTGAATCGTTCCTTGCTGCATATATGTCGTGTTGCGGTGCAACATACAAAATGGTGGTATTAATAGGAACAATGTTGATGTCCTTCCTAAAAAAATAGGAGTCGGACGGCTCACCCCGTTTAGGCATGCGGCTTATTAGGACTGCACTCCCGTTGCGGGGGTAAAACACTTAGAATTAAAGGCATGTTTCGATTTATGTTGGAATTAGAGTGCATTACTGAAAGGGTTAAGTGTCCGGTAGAATGAAACGTACAGCCTTGCACCGTGTTTGTACTGCTGTGCTGAACCTCGTGCTAGATTGTGGATCTCGCATTAGCTTACTCCCAAACATCTTGCCCGGAGTCACGAAAAGGCACAAAAGGCGCAAAGAGTCAACAGGTAGTCGTACATAGCACAACAGAACCAGACAAACTTCAGTCGGGGTGCAGCTGGTTTCACGATCTATTACGATAGATTGTACACACTACAGCAGCAGTATGTAGATGTTAACCCGTTAAGAGCTGGTCCCACGTATTTCGGGACAAACTACTTGCAGTTAGTGTGGGGTAATGTTTTCAATTATGAATGGGTTAACCCCGTCGGGCACCAGGGGCAAACGGGTACAGCAGTAGTGGCCCCTCCATAGGGCCGGTTTACCGGTAGCTCGTAGTGCCGGCTACCCGCTATAGTGCCTGTGACATCGCTTGGCACAGGTGGGATTAACCAGTGTGGCAGTGTGCGGAGTAGTGCCGGTTGCCGATATAGTGCCGGTATTGTTGCCTGGCGCATACCGGCACTACGTATAGACGGACCATTTACTGCACCCGGAAAAAATGTTAGGGGTACGTATTCGGTCGTAGTCGGTTTTAGCCCACCCCGCAGACGTGGCAGCATACCAGGTGCACGTGCTATATATACAGCAGGCAGGCAGCAGTAATAGTATGTGAAATCCAGGAAGTCTTGCCGCCCTCGCCCCGCCTCCATATTCATGCTCCAATGTTTACAAGCGCAGCCAGCTAGAGCTGTGCCTTGGAGGCCTCGTAGAGGTCGCCAGCTATATACGTCGTACACGTAGGTATTAATTGGATACGTCGGTATTTTAATTTTTAAGCTTGCAGCGGTGCAACTCTCCGACTACGCGATCTTCCTTGTTTATGGAAGGCTTATTTGCTTCGGAGTGCGCATTTCCCCGTGAGACCACTCGCTCAGAGAGGGAGAGCCGAGAGAGAGATAGAGAAAGAGAGCTGAGAGGTCTACTGCAGTTCCTGGCGCTTCAAAACCTATCGCCGTCGACGGTGCCGTTGTTGATGGCAGTGCCGAAGACCATTGGCAATTACGTTTTATCTTTTTTGTACGGATGTAAAATGAGGCCAAACGCGCCGGCCGACTATTAAATAGTCAACTAAAGTCAGTCAGCTAGCTGGCTTTCCCCAGCCAACGAGTAATTAGCCGAGAAGTCCGCCCGACTCACAATCCTGCAGCCAGCACTGTACTATTACGGGGTGGGCTAATGTAGTAAATAGGACCTACGGTACACACAAAAACCTATATGTTTACCTATGTTTACTAACATTTTGTTGTCCTATTTACTATGGCCCCCCGTAATAGTATGAGGTACCTGGTGCTATTTTGTAGCAACAACAGCGGCGGTCGATATATACTGCAGGTGGACATGACTACACTACTGTACTTTCATACAGCAGTTTTTGTTGGGTTTGGCTTTTCCTACCTAATTATTCCTGTAAACTCCTTGTGCCTTGTCGGGACCACGGGGCTAGATTGGTACAGCAGCAAGCAGTAGCACAGCAGCATTTTCAATGTAGCTCGTACAACACCAGAAAAAATGACAGTAAAGATTATGGCTTATTATTCGGCACCATGGTTGACGTACACCGCTGTGTACGAGACGAAGAGGATTAGGCCTGAACATTGGTTGATTGGGTTAGGTTTACGGTTCGGGTTTGGGTTGGTCTTGTTCGTACCGTAAACATCAGCAGTGCCTGCCAACCATTGTCTCGAATATGTTGGGTAGGCTACCCTCGGCTTTGCAGATTGTTTTTGAAAAGACGAAAGGCGAATGATACTCTGCTGTCTGCCGTCCCGTGAGATTTTGGGCATCGTGATGAAACCGTGCCGTTGACTCGCTCTCCAGTGCCACCAGGCGAATCACTGACCCGTGTTTTTTCGTTTGCGATTATTTTTCAAGTTCACGCACGGCCGGCTTTACCACCCAGCATGTGCCGCCCAGCTTGCAATGTTCAGTCCAGTTCGGTCGAACTTTCTCCTTCACGGGCGGTGCATCTACTGTTCTACCCTGACGAGAAAGGGCATACATGACTTTCACTTAGGGCGTAAGAGGTCACGGGACGGGAAAGCATTGCGGAGAAACGCCTCCCTCGAGTTTCGCCGCCACTGCAGTCAGTAACGTATACCGCGTTTTTCGAAGTTTCGTCAATTGTATTTAATGTTTTCCCTTCGTGGAGTGGTCGAAAACAGGTACCTCGTGCTCCGCTCGGCAGGGGGTGTTTAGACATTGCCGCGCTCTGCGTTACTCCTGCCTGAAGCTGCGATAACCGAGTGCAATGGTGTCCCCTATTGCAGCTCCGACGTGTGCTACGATAGAGGTAGAGGTATACCTTTTTCTGGCTGAAACGTTTTCTGAACGACCTAGTAAAGCCTCCTTAACCCAAAATTCGTCGGAAAATGCGCTGCTGAACTACTGTACTGCAGATAGCCCTGCGCGCCGCGTGTGAAGCAACTGACGTATTTTTTCTGACAATACCCTACCTGGTATATAACATTTAACGTGAAATATAGAACAAGCGGAGCCGATGAATCCCCTATTAATAGCTGGCAAAGCTGAGTGTCAACCACTTAATCGATCGAACTCACAGCTGACGCGTATATATACGAAGTACTTGTTTAGTGACTTTATGTATACACCTTGATCCGCTTGGTCCGCATGCGCTCGTGCTTTGGTTGGCAACGGATGCTCGATCATTCCATGGTTTTCTTCCTCCTTCCCCTCTTCCCCTTCCTCCGCCTCCTCCCCTCCTTCTCCTCCTTTTCTTTTCTCTCCTTCTCTTCTCCCTTCTCCTTTTCCTCGTCCTCCATATGCGATAACGACGAGAATAACCCTCCCCCACTCCGACCGCCCGTGTCGCCTTAAACGAAACCATGCGTCTGCTTAAACAGCTTTCACGGCGCCAGCGCCGCTCGCCCCCTCCAGCGTCGCCGGCCTCTCCCGACACTACCGACCGCCCCACCTATGGCAGCCGCAGCAGCGACCACCGCAGCAACAGCCCGTCTCGCGACCATCGAACACCTCGAATAGACCGCGGCAAGCGAGGAGCCAACCCTGGGCTAGAAGCGGCACGGCCGGGTCTTTAGACAGCGAAGTCGAAGACCGAGGGGTGGAAGAGAAGGGTTCGATCGGCGACGGTGATGGCGGCCCGCCGGTTTCAGCTTGGATGGCGCGAGGAAGCGGAACCGCCACCGCGACAGGAGAGGCTCCCGCGACGCCGGAGGTGGCTGCTGCGGGGCCGAACGGCGCGGGTAGCTCGAACAATGCCGCGAACCCCTTGTTGGCCGAAGGGGCGCAACAGCAAGAAGGGTTTCCGATTAGTAATAGAGACGGCGTGGCGATCGACCCCGCCCGTACATCGCAGTTGCCGCTGTCAAACGCCCCGGTAGCAGCCAGGGATGCTCGGGACGGTGCGACTGCTTCACCCCCGCCGTCAGATGGAGGAGATTTATCAACAACGCCCGCGAGCAGCGCTAAAGGGGGTGTCGTAGTTGCGGAGGGGAGCGGAGCGGGGGGGCAACCCGAGCAGGAAGAGCGGGAGGGGAAAGATAACGCGGGAGTTGGAAACCCCGGCCACGCAGAGGGGGCGGCGATGGCAAGCGGGGCACAAAAAGACGACGACGTCGGGTTTGGGGAGCATGGGTGGTATTCTACGTCGGCGATAACGGAGGATCACATTGGGTAAGTCATGGCGTGCTCACACGGATAGGCGTTTTGTTTTTTTTGCTGCGGCCGACGGCGCAGACGTAGAGCGTGGTTGTGTCGTGTCCTCGAGCGATAGTTATTCGGTGTGTGACATGCCGCAGAGGTGTCGGTGTTGGTTTTGAGAAGACAGAAACTCGGCACTCGGCAGCAGATTTTTGGTGTCTCCTGGGAGGCTATCTCACGTGACCAGCGTCGCGTTAGACGCCATATACACGGCACACCCCAATGAAACTGTGGGACGGAAATGTGTGACCACGCTTGTTGCTGTGCTGTACGATAGGGCGATCGTCGGCGGGAATCCGATTTTTTCGTGTTTTTGTCCTCCGCACGGAGCAAGCGGAGAGGCCGCCTGTTCACACCTGCTTCCGGCCACGCCGTTACCATTTGGCTGGGTAGAATGGCGACGAACCTTGCGCGACGGCATGATAGTCTCCTTGGTATTCTCCTGTTGGCTCTGGGTTGTGCCCTGGGGAGTTATTTGCTTATGTCGGGACCTGGTGGTGATTTTTTTTGCAGGCGATTCGGCCTTCAAACCCACAGAGCAAGTTCGCTCAACGTCAACAGTTGACCTTACACTTATTTCCTAAAAAGATGCATCCTACGGTAGGTATGTATAGGGGTTGGAGTTAGTTTTTGCCTTCTGAGGCAAATATTTCGTCACTGAATGTTGTCACTGGGACCGGTTGAGCTCCTCAAGGAAGTAACTACCGGTTAAAGTGATACTACTGTATTTCTACAGCGGTATACTGGTACTCTTTTCAGGACCACGGTACGTAGCGCATAGAAATGTCGGTCGGCTTTTTTTGCGCGAACAAACTTCTCCGAACGACGTGTTTCGGGTGCGTACGAGATGTTAAGCTCCTCACTCGTGTGAGGAGCTAAAAAAAAAAGGCGCCACCCCTACAAGGTGGCATTGCTCACGAAGACGGTGTCGTTGTACGCCTCGAAACCTCCTACCCCCGTGACGCCGCCGTCCCGCAGGTCCGTCTTTTCGTGGAAAGCGGGACTCGAAGAAGAGGCCCGGTCTAGCGAAGACCCTTCCTCCACGCCGGGCTTGGAGCATCAGGAGGGTTCTCGGGTATGTAGGCGTTTGTCTTGAGGACGCGTGCTATATACGATAGGTGGTAGAACAATTTGGAATAACAATGGTTGTGGCTGGCGGTGCTCCCCTCCTAAGGCTGAGGAGCAGCTGCTCGATATCTTTGGGATGCCGTTGGTGTTTTTTTTGCAAAATGTCGATTTTGGATATGATCATCACCATCGCTCTACCGAGCGGCAGTAAATAGTAAGGATTCGTGATTATGTCTAGGCTACGGGGATTGGTCGTCGGACTGTACTTTCGCTTTTAGCTCAAAAGGGATCAGTTTTCTTGGGGGGTGAGACAAGCTTGGTGAGACCTAGAGAGCTCCTTTCTTGAGTACGCGTAAGGGTCTTCACATATTTCAGAACACGCCTTGAGCAGCTCGTCTTCTTTGTTTGCATTAATTGGGAGGAGGAAGAGTGTTGAAAAGGGCGGCGGCTGTATCGACTTCCTCGCTCACCTTTCGAGGCGTTCGCACAGCTCACACCTCGGACAGATCAGATAGATCATTCCCACTACGTATACATGATCTGCAGGTAGACCGTTCGAGGCAGGTCTATTCCCGGTCTTGTATGGTCTAGCTCATGTTCGCGGGTGAGGCCCGTACAATCTTCATGATCTACGTAGCGCAGTTTCCTGGGTTGGATCTGTACTATGCAGGTCCTGCACAGCCTCTTACCTCGGCAAGCGAGGAAATAGATGTATCTACTTTATAACCCATTTAGGCCTGCAGTCCCGATGTGGGGACAAAACACTTGGAATTATACTGAAATATTTATTTCTAGACAGTGCAGTTCGAAAGGGGTTAAGAGCATGATGTGCCCCGAGGCGTGGAACTTTGGGTACATGTGTATTGGTTGCTGCGAGAGACGAGGTTGTCAGCCGCTGGTTTTTCGAACGCATGAGGGCGTCGGGGCGGGTGTTTGCGATGGATGGAAGATTACGAAGTTGTATGTACCTCGGCGGTAGCACGAACGGTTTCTCGCGTGCAGTGGGGGTACAATTACGGGAGCAACATGTCGTGCTTGCTCGACCGACCTGCCGTACCGCCTACAGTAGGTGTGATGAGACGCGTACGACGATAGAGGTAGAGGTATACCTTTTTTTGGCTGGAAAAAAATCGGAATGACGGGGCTCCTTAACCCATTCAGAACCCAAGAACAAAATCCGCACTAATTTCAAGTGTTTTGTCCCCAAATACGGGGGACCATTTCTTAAGGGGCAGTTCTTAAGGGGTTAACCCAAAATCGTCGGAATTTGGTTCTTGTGATGCAATAAATAGTCTTCGTTGTGTGCTTGAGGACATGGGATTGGTCATCGGGTATGTTAGCACTCTCGATTTCCTCCAAAATCAGTTTTTGAGTGAGGTGTAAGGCTCGTTAACGGAAAAATCTCAGAAAAAAACGCGGTGCTCCTCTACCATACGTAGCCGCCAGAGGATTGAAACGAAAAAGAAAAAAGCGTTTGCCCCCAGCACGGGCGAGTCCATAGAGTTGCAGTTCCCTTGTGCTGTAGGCACGCCACGCTCCCACCGCCCCCGCCACGCTGCTACCATGCGCTGTCCGTTTTTGTAATTATTGCAGTCGAGGGGCTCCGGGGAAGAGCACGAGGCTGGGACGGATGATAGCGACTGGTCGGACAGGAGGAGACTTGTCGAGCAGTGGGAGGAGCACGACGAGGTAAGCACCCTCCACGTCAAGCGTATCGCCCTTCCCTTGTTGGTACTGAGGCGACTTTAACCCCTCGCGTTCGGTCTTTCGCGACTTGAAGCGCGCTCTATTTGTTAGGGTCTCTGGTTTCCTGGTTCTGTTTCAGTGTTTGTATCTCTCGTTTCGTGCTTCAAAGAGGACAAGTTTCGTGCCTTTGTTCTTCATGGCGCTTGCGTGGCACCAACGCGCGCGAGGGTCCACGAGACGGACGTCGGTAGCCTCGCCAGCGGCCACAAGACGAGTAATAAATAAGAAAAGGACCCTTTCCTGGCTTCTGAAGTTCTTCTGTTCTCTGCGCCTGCGATGCCTTCCTCGTTACAACAGTGGTTCCTCTACGATGCTAAGCCGTGCCACGGTACGTAGGCGTTACATTTTTTTAGTCCCAAGTATTATTCACTGACGGAACTCCTGAAGATGAATACCGAAACATCGCTGGGTCCCGATGTACAATGTACAATATTTAATATTTAGGTAAGTAACCCATGGGACTGTCTGCCGGGCTTAGCTTACCGTGTGTCTCAACGTCAGCTGGTTGGGTGAAGTTTAGGGCTCCTCAAGCGCAGAGCTCTTATCCCGTAAAGATCGTTCACTTCGAACTAATATAGGGGTGAAAATCGTTTTTCAGCGCTCGATTTTGTTTCCTGAACGGAAAGGTTGCCAAAAATACCGAACAAGGTGTTTTCGGAAAGAAAATAAAAAATGGTCGTTAAGAGTCTTCCGAAAGTGGAATGTTCGACTTTAGCACCCTTAACCCATTCAGAACTGAAAACAATGTCCCACACTATTTCCAAGTAGTTTGTCCCGAAATTCGGGGGACCAGTTCTCAAGGGGTTAACCGAAGTCGAGAAAACGAGCGCTAAAGAACGATCCCGCCCCTGTGCGATCTCACCGCTCTTTGCGGTACCTCGTAAAAAATTAGGTTCTACCACCTGGTACGTACGTACCCCTACCTTTTTTTTCTTTTCTTTTTTTATCCTCCGGCGGATGGGTCAAAATAAAGCTTACGCCCTCCACACTTCCACGTCTCACTTCGTGCACTTCGTGTCGTGTGTCAATTCACTCCATGCTCCCTCGGAAGTATCAGCCCTTTACCGTCGTACGCGTCCTCTGACTCAAGCTAACCCCCTACATCAAAGATGTCGGAAGACATGTCAATGTCAAGCTGTCCGTCTGTCAAGGCTGTCTGTAAAGGGAATTCCAGCTGTCTAGACATATGTCTCCAACCCCCCTGGCAGAAAAAGTCTCCTAATATGTGTGGAAACCCCTTCTTTTTTGCGTTTGCGCAGCTATTTTACTCGTTTGGTATGAGCTTATTTCAAATCATCGATATTCTACAGTTCAATTCCAGTCTTTACTGTAGATCGGACTCGGAAATGTAGCAACTTGTCGAAAAAGGACGAAACATAGGAAAACACATGAATGTATACATTATTGTCAGGCGTTTTTGAAATGGCGGGAACTTTTCGATAGTATCCCCTGTTTTTTGCTGTCAAGGCTGTCTGTCAAGGCACTTGCCTTGACGCTGTCGCCTTGACGCTGTTAAGGCACTTGCCTTGACGCTGTCTTTCAAGGGGTGAAAGTGCTGTCTTCCGACATATTCGCCCTACATGATGATCGGCTCCCGCACGACAGGTTTGGATTTCCATGCGGGAAGAGGCGAGGGCGGCCGCGGAAAAGGAGCCCCTGCTGGTGTCTTTCGTGTACAGCACGATCCTCAACCAGAATTCCTTGGAGGCGGCGGTGGCGTTTCACCTTGCGAACAAGGTTTGGAGGGGGGGCTTTCATTTCCCATACGTACCGTTTTTAGGTCGACGTTTTCTAGAAATCGGCGTTTTGTAGTCGCGTGTCGCGAGGGTGCCGTTTTTTTTTTTTTTGTTCAAGATATTAACGGTTGACGTGAAACCAAGCAAATATCGGCGTTTGCATCAAAGCACACGACATAGAGGAGGGAGAGAGAGAGAAAGACGGGGCAGCAGTGGCGTTGTGTTTCTACTGTTTGAAAAAATAAAATCTCCGTGAAGAATCACCTGTGGAGCTATATAGCGCTGGGCGAGCCAACGACGCACAACCTATTTTGCAACCGTAGTAGAATATTGTGGGTTTGCGGGGGGCGCGGTCGATCATCTGACGGTCATATACGTCAAGAAGTGCCTCTCTCCCCTACCCATATACCCCCGACGTTTTGTTTTTTCGAAAAAATGCCGGCTAAATTATTTAATTCTATGTTCATACGTGTTTTTTTTTACAGTTTCGATACTAAGTACCATACACTTTTCTACGTGCCCCGCTTATTTGCTGGTTTTCCTGGGCTAAATCTGCAGCTGGCAGGGCCGAACATGCTTAGCACGCAGGTGCAAGCTTTGGTACGGGAGTGCTTTGCGGAAGTGGGCACCCCGTTTCATCGGCAGCTCCGTCGGGACATGATCGCCGTACGGTAAGGCGTTATCCTTCTGCCCGGCCTTGCGCGTGCTGCCGCGTCAGCCTTTCCTGTGTCGCTTGTTTGGGGTTTCGCAGCTTTCCGGCCGTTTATTGTCTCTGGGTGGCGCTGCTTCAGCACCCAACGAAAGCTGCTGTTGAGTATTTTTATGAGGGGGTTCTGTCGTTGTTATTGATGGCGTTGTCGTTAAGGAGCAGATGTGTCCGTTGATTGCTGCCGCCGTAGTACCGTTCTTTTTCGCTTCCGTTCGCGGCCACGTTGCCTGAACGGAAGCTGTATGAAAGCGTGTAGCTGGGCCACGCGAGAAACCGGTGGTGACACTTGACGGCCGGCAGAAGCACCCGAGATGCCACTGTTTTTTTATTTCGACGTGGATTTTTTTGTTAGATAAGATGTTTCGCCGTGGGACGAGTCTTTGAAGGGCATGGAAGGGCGACTTTCGGGGTGCCAGACAGGACACAGGGAGAAAACTAGCGCGCCGTTTGGTGGTCCACGGAGGACGGCTCCAACGACCGACGGGAGTCTTCAGTACGCTAACCTCGCTCCACACGTCTTGTCGCCTTCTGTCATCATCGACACAACTTGGTCGTCTTCCATGGTTGAATGTGGTATGCCGCGTATTGTGGATTGTCGGACATACCACTCTGACCTGGAATGTAGGGAAAGTTTGTATATTAACATTTCATCGAAATGGTCCTTATATTTTGGTCCATAGTGGTGCTGTATAACACGCAAGACAACACACCCTTAGCCCTCGGAATAATTTCTAAGCATGTTGTGCTCGACAAATGGGGGGAGTGCAAACATGGAGCGAGGCATCTATATGTAAAGACCTCGATCGTGCCTTTCCAAAACCTCCATCTTCGTTTGTATGTGCCGCCCCCTCTATTTTTAAGATAATCAGCTTGGAAAATTCGCCCGAGGGGTATGTGTTATCAAATCATATCACTTTTTTAAAGTATACGGTAGCTCGCGGTGTAACTCCCAGGCATCCTCGCGTTTGTGTGCGCCCCCCCCCCCCCATTTTTCAAGATAACCCAGCTCTTAAAGTTTCGCCCGAGGGGGTGTGTTATGAAATAATACCACTTGCATTGAAGTTATACAGTAGCTCGCGCCGTAACCTCCAGGGCATCCTCCCCTCGCCCGCCCACCCGCCCGCCCTTTGCCACCCGTCCCTCGCTACTTACCATGGGTGCGCGGACCTCCTCCTGTTCCTCTCCGGTCGGTACCACATTATCTGTAGCGAGCGCGACCCGGCGTGCGATTCGTACCACGACTGTCTGCTCTACTTTAAGGGGTTCCAAGCCTTGCAGACGCACCGCGTGGCGCACTGGCTCTATCGCACGGGGCGACACGCGCTCGCATTCTACCTGCAAAGCCAGGTACGCGCGTTGCAAGAAAAAGTTAGCAGTTAAGGTGGTAGTGTATATGAGATTCTGCCCGGGGGGGGGAGGGGGTGTAATCGTGTAATATGGCCGTCGTCGTATGACTATATACCCTCGCATCCCTACAATGCCAGGACGGAGCACGTCGGGTTTTCACCGACCAGGCATACACTGCTTGCACTAAGCGCGAAGCGCTTTGAGGTGTTCGGCGAGTCGCACGAAGGGTGAACTGCATCCTGCTAAGAACCGCTTGTGAGGCGGACTTTCTTGCGTATGGATAACCCGGGGTGGGTGTACTCATGTCATGCATGGCCGTAGTTGTATGACCTGGCTGGGGGGTCTTTGTGTGTAGCGGATGTTTTTTTTCGCGTCTTCCCGCTGCCTCTCGGTGGGTGATCTGGTGTGTCGAGTGCAGTAGCAACCCTTCTGTTAGTCGGCGCGCGTGTTCTGCACCCCGCCCCCGCCTTTTACTCCGCCCGGCCTCTCCGTTCTGGCTTGTATATGAAATCTCTTGTTGTCTCATCTCCCGGCCGCTCCCGGTTTAACGACGAGGCCCTCATCCCGTCTCCCACCCGACCCCTGCCCGTCGGTGCGTGTACATACATACGTGTGCGTGTGGTTTCCACAAACTGTCTTTTACCGGTAAAAAAAAAAAGGTGAATCAAGAATTTCAGATAGACATTCACCCGGGCGCCAAGTTTGGCGAAGGAGTGTTCATCGATCATGGCACCGGCATCGTTGTGGGGGAAACGACGGTCGTCGGTAACGATGTGTCCATGCTCCATCGCGTCACACTCGGCGGCTCCGGCGTGCAGAACGCCGACCGCCATCCTAAGGTGGGGAAGCCCGGCGTGTGCGCGTTGGGGCGTGTGATGGGAGAGAGAGGTTAGGGCCATTCCTAACGAGATTTGAAAAAAAACACACGCAATTCGTGACAAAATATATTAATGATTCGTGACGTTTGTAAATTGTAACTTGGCGTTATTGTCGTGTTTAGAAAAACAAATCACGTTTTTTTTGTCACGAACTCAATTGTTTTATTTTGAGTGCTTCCAGGGGTGCACGGAAGAAAGACAACACACTCCTAACAAGGTCATAGTGGGAAACAAACCTGTGAGGTACGATTTCTGGACGATTTTGCGAAAATCGAATGCGAGTTTCTCAATTTGACGGCGCCAAATAAGAGGGTGCCCTTCCGAGATGGCTGAAGCCCTTTTTTATTTGATGAAACACCGGGGTTTTTTTGTCGGAGTTTTTTTCATGTGCACCCCTGGTGGTTCAAAACTTTTCAACGTCATGATTCGCGACAGTTGTGACGATTCGCAAAAATGTCACGTTTTTGGTTTGTCCCGATTCGTGGCAAATGTATTCGCTAGTTTAAGAATATCCCTTACTACGTTGATAATCCGGTCAGCGCCAGGGTTTGCAACAGAAACTGCGCGGTTGCGGGGTGATTTCTATATTTTGGTTTTGTTCAACAGGCGACGTAGTACTCTATTGGGCGTTTTTGTCCGCGAAACCGGGCTGGCGGTTGCTGTCTCTGTAGGGTAGGTTGACGAGGTATTGCGCTGTGCATGCAGCAAGGTGTTGGTATCGTCACCAGCATGGCGGCTGACGAAGAGTTGTCAGCTGATGCAACACTGTTTAATTTTTCCTCTATAGCTGTGGCCGGCAATGCCCTCTAGCGCTAGTGTGCCTCCTACTCCGTATTTGGTTTGATGCCTCGCACCTGCTACACTACTATGGCACCTTTTATATATCAAGCTTTATCACCATCGATAGACGAGGAGGGCAGCCGCCGTCCAGACCTCGATGCAGGAGTCTGTAAATTTTGCCGCCGGCCTGGTTGGATGGCTGCGGGGGGGCACCGTAGAACTATACAGCCATACTTCCCGTTTTGTTTGTTGTCATTTTGTTTGTTTTACCATGAGTTCTACGCTGTATTTTTGGATGGTTGCGGGCGGGAACCCTAGAGGTATACCTGGTACTTCGTATAGCCATACGTACCGTTTTGTTTGTTGTACCACGAGTTCTATGCTGTATTTTGTTCGACGTCAAAGTTTGAGTTTCACTCGTAGTTGAATTGCTGGTTGTACTGGCTGCTTGTACCGCCACACGCCCACGTCTCTCGTTGTTCCCGGCGCTGCTGCCACGTCTGGATGCACGTGCGCTTCATTGATTCTGTTGGGGGCGAAACGGGCCTACAGATAGGCAACGGCGTGCTGATTGGCGCGGGAGCTTGCCTGCTGGGCGACATAACCATTGGCACCGGTACCCAGATCGGTGCTGGGTCTTTGGTGGTCACGGATCTTCCGGAGAGGTGCGTGGGGCGTAGATTTACGCGCACGAAAGGCGTTCGGATAATCGTGTCAAAGCGCCATCGGCGTGCAGGTAGCGCGCCGCGCGATAGTTTGAGAGCAAAATATACTGCCAGCTTCCAATTGTCTATACACACGCACTAAAATTAGTTTTGGCTTTTGAGCAAGAGAATATCGACGTCTTTTTTTTTTTGTTTCTTCTTGTTTTTGACATAGTCGCCGGGGAAGCGTTCTTGCCCGGCTGTATTTGGCCTTCTTGCAGTTGTACGTCGCGCTCCTCAAGCGTATGTTTGGGTGATCCTACCCCTGCACTTGAGCATTCTTTTGGCAGTCATGGAATGCCTGGAATGCATACCGAGGCCCATCTTTTTTTTGTGGGACCCGGAGCTTTTCTGTGAGACTATGTTGCACAGCGCGCAACCCCATCTGGCCAAAAACTTGAAAAAAAAAACAAATCAAGTTGATTCCAGAACGTTCATAGTCTCTCAACTTAGATCCCAAAGTTTCACAGAGTTGATTCCAGAGCGCCTATAGTCACAACTTAGATCCCAAAGATTTACAGAGTTTATGGGTTCAAGTCTGCTGCTTCAAGCTCGACAAGCAGCGGCTGTACCACTCTGTGCCCACGTGGGGTGTTATTTCCCTGTTACGGTCGATGATGTTGTCAGAGTGCTGCGTGCTGGCAGCCGGCCAGACCAAGCACCGTATTCAACCGCGCATGTTGTTGTCAGAGTGCTGCGTGCTGGCAGCCGGCGAGACCAAGCGCCGTATTCAACCGCCCATTCAGTACACAAGTAGGGGTCCGGCTATAGTGCCGGTAGTGGTCCCTATATAGTGCCGGTTGTCGGCTATAGTGCATGTGAGATCGCTTGGTACAGATGGAATTTACCAGTGTGGCAGTGTGCGGGGTAGTGCCGGTTGCCGGGGAGCGTGGGAGGCAAACGCGATGTGTGCAGAACGTATATACGGGCGCCTTGTTCAAGGCTTCCCGCACTGGATCGAACGTATATACGGGCGCTTTGTTCAAGGCTTCCCGCACTGGATCGAACGTATATACGGGCGCTTTGTTCAAGGCTAGAGCATGCCGACCACGAGACTATTCCCGCACTGGATCCTCCCTGTTTTAGGGTTTGCTCCAGAATACGGCTCGGGAGCCAAAGGTGGCGGCCTTATGCGAAAACCCCAGGAAAAATTACAACGAATGTATGTTGCAGTACTCCACGACATGACGGCATATATACTGAAGTTGGGTTGACGTCGGTTGGCGACGACGCTGTAAAGCATGCCTCTCACTGCGTGAGCTAGACAACCAGAGTTTTTGTTTTGGCGGTCACCACGGTTGGCGGTCGAGTTAAATAATTTGTGCGGGGTGGGGAGCCTTGAGACTCCGCGCAAAGGGATGATCGTACCATGTAGTGTGTATACGGTAAGGCACCCAAGAGCAGACACATAGGAAACACCCGTTGCTGTCTCTGGAAATGACAGCACCGTACATAAAATATATTCGTTGGAGGCTGTCGTCCATATGCAATTCCGACTCACAGTCGGTTCTAAGTTGGATGCAGCTCACCCTCCATGCAACTCGCCCAACACCTCACGGCGCTTCGCGCTTGGTGGAAGCAATGTCTGCCTGGTTCGTGAAAACCCAACGTACTCCGTCCCGGCATTGTAGGGATGCGAGGGTCTATGGTCATACGACAACGGTCATGCACGAACATGAGTACACCCCCCCGTTTTTCGGTTTGCCCGTGCGAGTTCGAAGGGCAAGGTGTCCGACTCAAGATTCCGTTGGCGATGTCGTAAGTGCACCAGAGTGGCCAATAACGCCGATGGGCGAGGCGTTGTTTTCGGTCTTGCGAGTACACCCGCTCCCACACACCCCTGCATTGTAGGGATGCGAGGATCTATCGTCATAGGACTACGGCCATGCATGAATATCGTCTACACATCCCCTCCCACCCCCCAACCGCCGTCCTCGTGCTGCATGTGGAACTCCCATATCCCTCATGCTTCACTTGTTTTGCTGTGCCAGGTGTGTGGCTGTTGGGGTGCCTGCCAAGGTCCTCGGGCAGGGGAGGAACCGAGTGCCTGCGTTGGCGATGGGACAGGACTTTTTCAAAGAAGTCTGGAGAGGCCTGGACATCTGATTTTATCGGCAGCATTTTTTTTTTACTTTTCATTGTGCTGTGTAGTTGGTAGACGCATCGTCTTTTTATTCGTCGTCGTGCCGAGAAATGGCATGGCGTGGTCAGCCGGTGAAGGGAAGGGGTACTGCTGCTGATGCTGTCCTTGTCACTGTCGAGCTCATGCATCATCGAGGGGTTAATAAGTTTGATGTCGACGTGTCTTCGGGCTCTCGAGGCACAATGCTGTATTTAGGCGGACGCAGTAAAGGAGGAGTTTGGGGAAAATAGAGAGGGAGTGGTAAGCAGGCTATGGTGCTTAGCCTAAGAAACTACCCCTCGGGTAATAACTATTTTGGGTTTTGACGACGGTCATGAACATGCACTTCTTCTGTAGACTTGTGATTGTTTGCTGTGCTCTGATTGGTGCTCTAGCTTACGAAACTTTGTGGACCATGGGCACGAGCCTCGCTATACGCAGTAACTTAACACGTAGTTGGGTTGGCAGGGCCCAACCGCTTGAGCACTGGGGGGGGTAATACTTAAAGTTCTCTACAGTCGCGGTTGTTTATTAGCTAGGCACCATATGGATGTGTTTGGAACCCTGGTACAGGTAAAACGGAACCCCCCGCCCCCGCCCCCCGTGAACGCTTGCAGTAGACGTTTTATCCAGTGACTTCGTCCGGGATAACCTACCACACATGGGTAGCAGATGACGACCTAGATCTTCTAGGTCCTGGCTCCTGACACGCCGTTATAAGTACAGATCCATCCCAGGGAGCTAGATAATGCAGGTTATACGGCTTCCACCCAGCAATATGAGCTAGATCATACATATCATACAGATCAGGGATCAATCTTCCCTGAAATATCTAGACCATTGACTAGGGATAGGTTATCTGTCCGATGTGTCTTGACCGCTACGCCAGCTCAATATTTCAGGTTTTTCCTTGTGGCAGAGGGGGCGTAGGGCGTTCTGTTTACCAGTGACAGCGTGGCACAACGCACGTCGACGGCTTGTGTGTGTTTTTTTCGTTTCGACGACACGCCGCACCCCCGAGGTTCAAGGTCCGCAACTCGGTAACGGGACGGGCTGAGAATGAGCCGCACTCGCGCCATACCTGGCAACCGGGTAATTTTTGTTGTCGTTGCTTTTGTTGTTGTAGGGGGCATTAATTGACCCTTTTGACCCGGAGGCGGCAGCGGGATGTCGTGCAACACAACTGTGTATTAATAGTATACCTGGTACATTTCTTTGGTAGGTCCTGCTTTTCAGTGTTACGTCCAGCGCCAGTCTCCGCTTCGCCATCGCTGTGTGTCTGACTCCCACAGCTGGTGGTGTGCGTTCCGTGCGATATCGGGCACTAGTGCCCGCCTCAACTATATTAAGTTGCATTCCCTATATGCATGATAATGCTGTTGATTGTACGCGTGCTTTTCGCGAGAGGCAGGCGACGCAAGACAGCGTTTTTATTTGTTTGCAGATTAATTTAGCATTTTTTGGGCTCATGAACGGGGTGCGGCGACACCCTCGTCGGTTGCTTCTATCAGTGGAATGCCTTTTAGGGGGGGGTGGCTTATTCTCTGAGCTCCTCGCATGAGGAGCTCAACATCCCACCCGACACATAACGCCGGAGGCGTTTTGTTCGCGCAATCCCAGCCAAGATTTTTCGTGCACTATAATAGTCCGAAAACGGTCGAGTACTACGAGTAGTAAAACTAGGATACTAACCGGTAGTTGCTCACTCGAGGAGCTCAACCGGTCCCAGTGACAAAATTCAGTGACAAAGTATTGCCTCAGAAGGCAAAAAGTGCACACCTCGGACAGATCATGATCTATCTATCTATAGATAGATCACCTAGTTTATCAACCTGCCGTTGTGAGAGGTTGCACAGGACCTGCACACTCGTAGTACAGATCCAACCCAGGAAACATGGCGATAGATCGTGCAGATTTTACAGGCCACAGCCGGCAACATGAGCTAAATGATCATACAAGATCGGAGATCGATCTACCTTGAACCATCTAGATCATGACGTGGGAATGATATATCTGGTAGGTAGATGATCTGTAGATGATCTGTAGATGATCTGTCTGAGCTGTGAAAAAGTGCCACCCCTACCTACTGCTGTGGGAGTCTTACATAGGTGACATATATTACCGGGCTATAAGTAGGCCCTACTATAGTGCCGCCGTTGGAAGGTAACAGGCATTTTGAGATGCTAGTTTCAAAGCAGTGTCGAATAAGTGTTGATCCTTGCTGCGTATGTTCGGGTTGTTGCACTGTTGTTGCCGGGGTACCTTTCGTCCTGTGTTTCGACCTTTTTCGGGCGTTTGCTCTATCTAGCCTCCTGCTATACGCACGAGTTGTGAGCATGCAGCAGTATAAATCGGAAGTGGGCATGCAGCATTGGTATCATATTCGAGCACGTTAGCTGGTAGCTGGGACCTGGCCTACCCCCTTGCGAGAAAGTTGCACTGAACAGACCCTTGCCGAGTTTTTCTCCCCTGCTGCTTCTGTATTTTCGTGTTACCTGGTATGTATTGCCTTTCTCGCTACTACTGTGATACATGGCTCCTGGTAAGACGAATAACACCGGATAAACATATTACTACTCGTAGCGACATCCTAAAATATATATTTTCGACATGTGCGCGCTGATGCGCTGATACTGCCAGAGTTTCTACTCGTTGTTCTGGAGCTCTCTTCGTGGAGCCACTCGTATAATAATAAAAGAGCTCGAGTTTTGCGTAATGATCATCCGCAGAATGAGCAATGGCTCTGGTGTGTCGAACTACTGTAGTGTTTATCCTTGCTACGTACATTCGGGTTGTTTTACTGTTGTTGCCGGGGTACCTTTCGTCCTGTGTCTCGACCTTTTTCGGATGGTTTGCTCTAGCTCTTGCTATACGTATAATACGAGTTATGAGCATTCAATTCCATTCGGTCGCCCCGGTGGGCTATTAATAGTGGTACCCTGGAATGCTGCGAGAGTTGATTTCGTGAGTTCGAATCCCACGTGGGTCAGAAATTTGAGCTTGTTTGCAAAAAAAAAAAAAAAACGGAATCAACTGCTGAGAGCGCCTATTAATAGCAGCGTGGGTAGGCGCTATTCGATGCGAGTCGACGAAGGAAAGATAGGGCTGAAGTAAGTCTTCTCGCGATAAAAATTCAAGGCACGAACCGTAGTTGGGAGGAGGGAGAAGTGCCTACTTTGTGACCCCGGATCTGAGTTACGGCTAGGAAGGAGAGAGAAAGGAAGGGCGAAGATAATAAATGGGATGGAGGGAATTGTTTTTCAGCGATATCGCAAGTGGGCATGCAGTATCAGTATCAGGATCGAGCACTTCGGCTGGTATCTAGGACCTGGCCTACCCCCTTGCGAGAAAAGTGAATTAAACAGACCCTTGTCGAGTTTTTCTCCCCTGCTGCTTCTGTACTTTCGTGTTACCTGGTATTTATTGCCTGTCTCGCTATTGTGGTACATGGCTCCTGGTGAGACGAACAACACCGGATAAACGTATTACTATATAGCGACATCCTAAAAACATGTGTTCGATATGTACGTGCTGAAGCGCTGACACTGCCAGAGAATCTTCTCGTTGCTCTGAAGCTCTCTTCATGGAGCCACTCTTATAATAGTGGAAGAGCTCGAATTCTGCATAATGAACATCCGCAGAATGAGCAATGGCTTTATTCATCACCGACGTTCACTACTATTAACTGATCGTTCAGCAAAAGCGCAGTATCGTTGATCTCACAATACCCTGCGCACCGGAGTTACTTTGTTGACCAAGGAATTCGTGAACCATCTTGTTCGTGCGCAAAGTTATTTTCCTTGCGGACAACAGCATCAGTTGGTCGAGTACTGGCACAAGGTGGTGGCTAGTGAGCGCCAGTATGCATTTTTCGGGTCCATGCCGGCTTCGACCAATCCCTCCCAGTAGAGACTGCACGCAATGCTCCCCTTCCCCGTATTCCAGCCCGCTGGTGGTCATCTCCACAACCGACGGCGGTAACCGAAACAGCACCAACTAAACGCGTGCTACGATAGATGTATAAGGTATACCTTTTTTTGGCTGAAACGTTTTCTGAATGATCAGGGGCTCCTTAACCCAAATCGTCGGACTTTGACTCTTCTTGTGTTGCAGTAAGATTCATTGTATATTGTTGTTGTTCGTCTTCACATTAAACTCGTTTCAGTTGCTAATCCCTATAGTCTAATCTAGCAAGATCACAGCCCGTGGTCACAAAAGTGCTAGAGCCATCAGAGAATCCTAAAGAACACGCACACTTAGCAGGGAAAGGATACACAAGCCCGAAGAGGTACACCTAAAATCCCTACAGCATGTTATGCGTGTCCAAAACTGAACTACACGACCGCAATCTCCATTCGACTACAGCAGCATCGGCCACTCGTATAATAATAAAAGAGCTCGAGTTTTGCGTAATGATCATCCGCAGAATGAGCAATGGCTCTGGTGTGTCGAACTACTGTAGTGTTTATCCTTGCTACGTACATTCGGGTTGTTTTACTGTTGTTGCCGGGGTACCTTTCGTCCTGTGTCTCGACCTTTTTCGGACGGTTTGCTCTAGCTCTTGCTATACGTATAATACGAGTTATGAGCATTCAATTCCATTCGGTCGCCCCGGTGGGCTATTAATAGTGGTACCCTGGAATGCTGCGAGAGTTGATTTCGTGAGTTCGAATCCCACGTGGGTCAGAAATTTGAGCTTATTTGCAAAAAAAAAAAAAAAAAAAACGGAATCAACTGCTGAGAGCGCCTAACAGCGTGGGTAGGCGCTATTCGATGCGAGTCGACGAAGGAAAGATAGGGCTGACGTATTCTCGCGATAAAAATTCAAGGCACGAACCGTAGTTGGGAGGAGGGAGAAGCGCCTACGTTGTGACCCCGGATCTGAGTTACGGCTAGGAAGGAGAGAGAAAGGAAGGGCGAAGATAATAAATGGGATGGAGGGAAATTGTTTTTTAGCGATATCGCAAGTGGACATGCGGTATCGGTATCAGAATCGAGCACTTCGGCTGGTATCTAGGACCTGGCCTACCCCCTTGCGAGAAAAGTGAATTAAACAGACCCTTGTCGAGTTTTTCTCCCCTGCTGCTTCTGTACTTTCGTGTTACTGGTATTTATTGCTTGTCTCGCTATTGTGGTGAATGGGTTTAGTGAGCGAGCATGGACACGGATAACGATCATGATAGCAGACGATACAACAACACATACTGATTGATCAACGACTGATGTACGATAGTCAGGCACGCACAGTGCGATAGCTCAAAGCGGGTAGAGAAACGGTAGTCCTCTCGGCGCAATTAAGGGGTAGAGTACGTCCAATAACTAGAGTCTGGTCGCAGGAGACGCAGCAGCAGGGCCGAGCTGCACAGAGACGAGCAGGTTGAAACGGTGACTGAAGCCGGGTAGCCTAATGGCACGTAACTACGGGTAGGTAGGGAGCCGCATGATTGGACAGAGTAGAGTACGTATCCGAGCAATGCGCGTTATTTCCGAACAGTAACGTAGACAAAAGGAAGGTTCGCTACACCAGCCTCACCGATTCGCCTTCCGTTTCCAGCCCGTTGCGTATCTCCACACTGGCTTGAGATACTAGAACATGCATTTTCATACTTCTTTCTTCTCCTGAACCTGACCACTGTTCTGACGATCTTCCTGAACCAACTAAACTCTGAAGGTCTTCCCCTTCGTCTGAGTAAACGGATTCCAAAGTCCTGTTCCAAGACTGTAGGGGAGTTGTTGTTGTTGTCTTCACATTAAACTCGTTTCAGTTGCTAATCCCTATAGTCTGATCTAGCCAAGATCACAGCCCGTGGTCACAAAAGTGCTAGAGCCATCAGAGAATCCTAAAGAACACGCACACTTAGCAGGGAAAGGATACACAAGTCCGAAGAGGTACACCTAAAACCCCTACAGCATGTTATGCGTGTCCAAAACTGAACTACACGCCCGCAATCTCCATTCGACTACAGCAGCATCGCCCCCCCCCCCCCCCACTCTTTACCAATGAATTTGCCGACTACACGTAACTCTGTCTGAAGTGCTGTCTGTACAAAAACACACGGTAGGCGTGGGAACAAAATGGAGCACGCAGCTGCTGTCTGAAGTGCTGCCAGAATGACAGTCCGCGGGCACACAGTGAAAAAGAACAGCCAACCAAAGCCATCACGTCAATTGACAATTACCCGAATCTATCCTGAACGCCTGTGTTAGGCACAGCATTATAAACATCGACACTGATTAGGAATCGTTCCACATTAAATGGGTCTTCCACGATGCAGGCACACAATTAAGGTACCCGGGGTATCCGCGCCATCTCTGCCGCGTCTCTCTACAAAACCAGTGACGTCATCCACACAGACCTAATACCAACATTCAGCGGAAAAAACGAAATAGTTGTCAGCAAAAATAACGTTTGTCCGTGCGCCACGGGCCCTTGTCGTCCGTAGGCTCCGCGGTGTTGCTGCCTCGGCGAGCTCCGGCGACGCTGCTCCGCGGTGTCGCTGCCCCGGCGAGCTCCGGCGCCGCTGCGCCGGTGCTGCTCTGGCCAGTCCTAGCACGACCACACTCGACCCGCTCCGTCCGTACACGCTCGCGTTGCTGTCTTTCCCAGTCGGTTCCTCGCTTTCTCCCTCGTTGCACTCATGGTGCTTGGTCTGGGAAATAAATATTCTCGCGCCGAAGGGATCAACCAGCCCAATCTTCAGCTCGTCGCCAAACGTCCTCTCCTCCTTTGATGGTGAAGCCAGGTTACTGAGACGACAGTACAGCTCCCTCTAGCAAACACACCTAGGGCCGTGTACGTAGTGTCCGTCCACCATTCTGATGGCATCTGCCTCCGCGCACAAAAGTGAGATGGACATTGCTGTCTACACCGACGGCCAAAAAGGGCCGTGCATCTGAACTTTTGCGCCTGACGCACCAGTGCCGACCCAGCTCCACCGCTGCACACGCTTCGCGGCGGGTGCGCAGCATCAAGAAGGTATCGGTCCGCTTGCGGGTGAGTCTAGCCTTGCTCGCTAGAAAGACCCCCCCCCCTCGCTATGGGCCATGCCAAAGCAAAAGCCTTGCCGGGCCAGCGAGGGGAAGAAGGGGTGGAATACTGAGGCCATTGAATTGTTCATCGGGTATTAATAGCACTTTCATTTTCCTCCAAAATCAGTGTGCAGGCTACTGCAGGTATAGAGCTCCTCAAGTGACCGTCCTCAGAAAGAACATGGTGCACCTGCATGCAGGCTATCGAAACAGCACCAACTACGAGGACACCCATCCCACCATAGAGCCTCCGGAAATTGCCGCGCGCAGCTGTTACTAGCTGCACTGCAGTTCTACCCAACTAACAACTAGTCGGCGCCTTATAGTCAGCCAACTCACGGCCGTAGTATCTGCACCAGCATCGCTGCTAGAATTGTTAAGGCATTAGTCCGTTGGGCTAATGGTAAAAAAAAAGGTTAACCGACCGCCTACACAAACCAAGCCTTAAAATACTCCCCCCCCCTGGAACGGATCGGATATACGGGTCGACGCGTGTCACCAACTCGCGGTTCCGATTTCTGGGGATCCAGACGTATTTTTTCAGATTATTGCGATGAGGAAATTCGCGCTTCTTTAAAAAGCGTTTTCATGGTGGACGTGGGATTCGATTTCACGACCAACGACCCATGTCCTACCGCCGACGCCATTTGTTAAGACACTCGTCGGTTGGGCTCCTGGTACAAGGTTGGCCGATCGCCTACCTAACCTAAGCCTTACAGCAGATTATCCCTGATCGCCGCCAATTGCGATATACCTGGTAGGCTACAGGAGAGCTGTGGCCGCGCTCCCTAGCATTCCTGCCGCCTCTCGCCGTCCGTCAAACACCTCCGTGACAGACTCTCATATCTGGCCTGCGCAACACAATGTTGGATGTTTGCCCCTAGTTGCTCCCTTCAGCACGTTTTTTCGGCTGGCATTGGCGTTGCCACAGCGCGAACCGCCGCCAAGTCAGCAGATTGTTTTCCGTCTTGTCTTTTCGGCGCGACAACGGCGTAGACGACTGTGCCTTCCCACCTTCACAACTTTCAGCTCTCCGCCCTGATGCCGCCGTCGAGCTCGAAGACTGCCGCTATCTCTGTTCTTGCGTTGAGAACTACACGTGAGCACGGTTGGGGCTGGTGAGCGCCTGCGTAGGGCCCTTTCTACTCGCTGGTGCTCCCGTCAAACCGCTCATTGGACAACCAGTCCCCTACAGTTTCCAGGCGTTCCTTCTGTCACTGTGAGCGACGGCTGCTTTGGACCTCTAACGACTATTACGGGGGAGCATAGTAAACACTAGTAAATAGGACCTACGGTAAACACCAAACACAATATATTTTACTGCTTTTACGAAAAACGGTTGGTCCTATTTACTATGGTCCGCCGCAATAACATTCTCCTCCTTTTAGATTACTTCAGCCACCGGCACCAACGTTCCATACGCCGCCGCCGGCGTATATATGTGCTGCCGATATCGTCATCTACCTATGTCTCATTTCGGGCTGCCCAGTTTTGCCCCTTTCCGGCAGCAGACTCTTAAAAAAGCTCTGTTCCAGTAAAGCCGGCGCCACCTACTGGTGTCCACGACGAGACATCATCAAGAGCATCGGGACATGTTGCCATTAACACCAACGGTAGCGTCAAGGACGCCAACCATTGTTTTACGGCTCAGCAGTTCACCATACAGTACTTGAAATTAAGGGAAAGCGAGTGAGGGACTTACAGGTTCTTCGATTGTTTCTGACGTCGCGTTGGTTGATTTGTTGTCGTCAACGAAGCCGCCATGGTACTAGCCCCCAACAAAGTGCGTCCGGAACTATCTTCCGCGTCTTGCTCTCAATGATTTTGAGCACCCTTACATTGAAGACAGGAAGTCAACAAAAACGAAGTCGCCATCAGCTCGCCTACTAAAACCTTGCCACCGCCCGATAGAGTAGTGTTCCTGCCGTGCCAGTCGTACACACCGTAATCTCGCCATTTTCTACCTGCAACGCCGTGTTTAACTCCCTGCCCCCCCCCCCCCGGGCGCGACTCGCCCAACACCTCACGGCGCTTCGCGCTTGGTTCTAGCAATGTCTGCCTGGTCGGTGAAAACCCGACAAGCTCCGTCCCGGCATTGTAGGGATGCGAGGGTCTATGGGCATACAACTACGGCCATGCATGAAAATAAAATACCCCCCCCCCCCCCCCCAGGCCCCCGTGCGCTGTGTGCGGCTGATGGTCGTGGTTCTACGAGTCAGCTGCCACTGCCCGTCAAGCACGATTGCCAAAACGGCAGCCCTGAAGGCCAAGATTTCCGTCAACTAGATTGACTCGCACAATAATGTCGACGTCTCTGTCGGTCCGATGCCGGAGTCTGATGTCCCTGACGGCTATCCTCCGCAGAACAAACGTGTTGGCCTATATATAGCTCGATGTGTTTTTCGACGACGTGCCTGGAGAGTCCTCCAAACGCCACGTTTCTCTCCCGTGCAAGCCCGGCCGATAACGACCCCGATGAACGACCCCGATGACACCCCCATAAACCTACCGGCGACCCCTCGACAAGGACGTTAACTGCTCCTTCCCCACGAAGTTGCCCCCCCTGGAACGTCTATGGTCATACGACTACGGCCGTGGACGACATGAGTACACCCGCCCCCCCCCCTGGAACGTCTCTCTCGAAGACACATCGCCATCGCATGATCTGGGTCACCTATATACAACGGGGTTCGAGCCCCATGGTGGCGTTACCGCCTTCCTGAACGAAACCCCATGAGGGGTTCGGAATCCTCTGCCCTTCATGCGAGCGCCGACTCGAACGGCAATACGCGTACACTTCGGCGGACACCCTCTTCCTTACTGCTGTTGTTCCGGTTCGCTGACAAAGCACCGCTCGGGCAACCGCCTGTCTGTGTCGCCAAACGCGCATCGGTGCTTCTAACGCGACCGATAGGGGGCGAGGGGGGCGAAAACTACCACTCACGGCCCTCGCCCATGGTTGCTCGTACGGCCTCACCCCTAGGCCAACTCTTATGGGAGACGAAAAACAGAAATGTTTCGGCGGTTTTTCCCTTCGTCGTGCAGAACATCCGCAAGCAGTGCCCGCCGGTAGACTGCTGTGTTGTCTTCACATTAAACCCGTTCTCTCTACTTAACCACATCAGTACACCCAGTGTCTGTCCTGATCCCTAATCCTAGAGAGATACAAATTCTGTGGTCACAGACTGTGAAACAGAGAAAAACCAAACAAAATAAACGCAAATGAATGGGTAAAGCAAGTGAGATGCTAACGTATCGGGTACGAGAACACAACGACACGAGCCGAACCAAAAAAAAAGAACAAAAGACAATAAAAAACGAATTCTGAAATGAAACAGAATACAACTGACACAGGGAGACAGAAGCGCCCCTAGAAGAAAAGCACACGTTTTTATTTATTTTATTCTCCACATCTTTCCGCTTTGTAATAGAATTTCCGAGGCCTTTCTCCAAGCCCACTGAGGGGATGGTCCAGCCTTCTTACATCCACTCTTGTTGTTCCATTATCTTGAACCCCCTTGGTGCCCGCGTGTGCTTCCATATACTAGACAACAAGACTGCTGATGATGTAGACTGAGTTTTTTTTTTTGTGCACTCCCCACACGAAAACAAAGGTGCAGCTCTGGCCCCGACGGCTCTATGCCTCCGACCTAAACCTGTGAATTGTCTCCTGTGTTCTGGCCTTGTTTAAAGACTCATGTTCAGCCTCTACAATAGTGGCCATACAGTACAGGACACTTAGGCTAATAAGAAATCCAGGCTGAGATTTAGAGGGAAAACAAGAAATTCGGGAGTCGTTATCTTAAAATTAGTGTAGAAAGCGCACTCTCTCGAGTAAGAAATCCAGCCTGGACCAGATTTCCTGTGTCTTATTAGGTGCCCTGTACTGCTTTGTGCATAGGGACGAAATTACCAACCGTACCTGACTGAAAACGAACTCCTGCATAATCTGTTTGGTGGCCGACCCCAGCCTGATCAAGAGTGCCCGTCGTCACCACCAAGCGAACTAAATTCTGCGGGCGGTTAGGGTCGTTCTTATCGAGCATTTTTTTTTCCAAAAATTCCAATAGTTTTTTCCAAAAATACACAGGAAAAGCAAGAAAAACAGGATTTATTTGGAAAGTTTGGAATTTTAACAGAGAGGGCAAAATATTTGAAAGGCTTCGCATTCCAATATTTGTAAATTATATTTGGAAATATATGGAAATCCTAAAAATTGCGCGAAAAACAAATATTTGGAAATTTTGGAAAAAAAAGTTGCACGATAAGAACGACCCTTAGTGGTGCCTTCGTCGAAAAGTCTGGCGGCTCGACAATTCGACGTGAGGAATCGAAAAATATTTTACGGGCCTCCGGGGGCCCAGGGATTCGAATACCATACACCTAACCCCCCGCTCGAAAAAATATTTTTTTGCACGTTTCTTTGTATATGTGTATCGGTGTACGTACGTGATTTGTGTGACAATACCGGAGAGGTGCAAACCCTCACATCGAGTACAATACCACCGTAACATTGGCAGTATTAATAGGTGCCTCGTCTGAGTACGGCATCCAAGTCCCCATCCAGCGGCAACAGAAACACACACAAAGCTGTGTGGTACTACAGTTGTCCTGCTGTAACTAACTGTCGTTGTTCGCGAACATATTTCTACGCGCTGTATATGTTGTACAGTGCAGGACACCTAATAAGAAAGCTAGGCTGATATTGAGAGTAAAATAAGAAATTCGGGAGTTGTTATCTTGAACTTAGTGTAGAAGGCACCCTCTCTCCAATAAGAAACCCAGCCTGTACCATATTTCCTGTTTCTTATTAGGTGTCCTGTACTGTATAGCGAGTTCGTTTAAGGTCGTAGAACAATGCCCGTTGTTAGGTTCTTGGCACAGGCACCTGATGGCAAGGTTCTCCGAACGTTCCTCCCGTAGGTGGCCACAAAAGGGGCGAGTTGGCGGAGGTCTGGGGCTTAGCCCTGCAATAACTATATACCTGGTACGTCATATGTACGCCTCAAAACTTGGTGAAAAGCCATTTAATATATTTCTGGCTACGGCGAAAAGCAAAAAGTGCCTAAGTTTTGTTTTCGACTAACGTATGGCGAATAGGGCAAGGAGGTTACGGCTAATTATGAAGGGCCGCCCGAGGCGAAAAAATTGCGATCTATGCGCGAATATACGCCTCGAAACTAAGTAAAAAGCCTTTTAATTTATTTTTGGCTACGGCGAAAAGCAAAAAGTGCCTAATTTTTGTTCTCGACTACGTATGGCGAATAGGACAAGGGGTCTAAAAGATGTTCAATTACGGCTAATTATGAAGAAAAATTGACCCCCCAAAAAAAACTCTCGCCTCCGGCTTGCCTCCGGCGAGAAATAAACCCGCAATATTTTTTGGGGGTCTAAAAGATGTTCAATTACGGCTAATTATGAAGAAAAAAATACCCCCCCAAAAAAAGTAACTGCTTGAGCTAGTGGGGAGAATCGTATACGTATCATACGATAGTACTCGTTAGGTACGAGGTTGTTCGTGGTATGGGGGGGTATAATTAATTAATTTTGCGAATGAGGGAGAAGAATATTGCCTCCGGCAGCCTCCGGCGAGAAATAAATCCGCAAGATTTTTTTGCGCCGCGGCCTGCGGCGAAAAATGTTGCGCGCCCAAAAACCCGTGTTGCGCTGCGCGTCTATGGGCTATGACCCCCTCCAAAAGAGGGTCATAGCCCATAGCTGCGCGCAACCAGCCTCGCGGCGACTGTTGCGCAAAACGCTTATTCTGACCAAATTAAATGTTGCAACAGCGCAACAGCGCAGCTCCTAATTAATAATTAATAATGCCCTGGTGACCTCAGACTTAACACATGGCGGTGCATCTCTACCGTATCTTTTCTTTGTACTCTCTCCTCCCGGTTGCCGAGAACACCGTGCTTGGAAATTCGTCCGATGGGGTGTGTTATCTTCTAGTTATCTTGTACTGGTGTGTTGCCGTACACGGCGGCGGTAGGCTGCCATAATAAGCCTTGCCAGTCCTCTTGTCCCGCCAATCGTACCAGATAAAGTACCAAATATATTTTACCCAGGGTACGGTTTTTGTAGCCGTGGCCGTAGACGGAGGGACTTGTGACAGCAATCCTCATCACGTTGGCTCTTCAACCTTTTTTTTGCGAGGAGTCGTCGTCAAAACCGACTCTTTTCAGGAAGTTTTTGTCGATACGTACTCGAGTCAGCTCTGCAACCACAGCGTGGTGTACGTAGAAAGTACCTGGTACTACTGTAACCGTTTGCGCGTTTTCTATGCAGTTCCTCGCGATGGACTGCTGTGGCCGGTGACCCCCCCCCTGGATGCTGCTATCAGCGTCGACGAGACGATATTTTTTTTTGTTTATTATAGGTTGTGTGTGTGCGCGGCTTTGCGTGTGGGCACAGAGAGGCTAGAATGTGCGTGCCCCTGCTTTCGCTCGGCACCCTGATAACGTGCCGATATCCCACGCCCGTCCCTGATGAGTCCTCTAAACCAACCATAGATAGGCGTACGCCAACCAATGCGCCAACGGCAAAAAAAAAACTGTCAGGCAAAATCGACGAAAACCCTACCGCTCCGAGGGCAATCCGTTAGACATCATAGGTATACTGTACTGCTACGAGATCGACATCAGCAACGACAACAGCGACATCAAGAACACCACTTTCACCAACACCACCAGCACCAACACCAACACCACTACTACCACCAACAACATCATGACAAGCAAGACAACACCGAGACTCCGCGTTTTCCAATTCCAAGATATAACACCTGTGTTGCACTGCCCACAAAGTGAGCAAAAAAGTACTTTCAGATAACGCCTGATTTGTGGAAAACGGGGTTGGGTCAATATCAGCCCCGAACAAGGCCCTTTTCACAGACACCGTGCTCCCCACAGAAGCCTCCAAATGACACACCACACGCAGAGCAACTCAATCAAGTCATGGTAGAGCCTGTTCGGTAGCTTGATGGTGCTTGATCCTCCTAGAGTTGGATTAATTCAGTTTCCTGCAGATGGAAGCAGGTAGCAGCTTCGGTCGAAGCAATTACGCCGCTTGTTTAGGCAATCTTCACGGCCAAGGTCGCGGTGGAAGGCGTGGACGAAATCGCCCAGAACTCTTCCTGTGCCCGTGTATATATGCAAGGAAGGTTTTCAGGGGCGGGAGATATCGGGATCGATCCTACAGACGGCGTAATCGGCCTCAGAAGTGTGCCTCAAAAATCAAAGAAACGTGTACAAAAACGCAGTCATTTATTTTCTGTGTATCCAGTACTCGTATTCATATTTTTCGAGAAAAATATTCGTTTTGAGCTGTAAAAAACGCTTGTTTACAGTACAYGAAAAACGACCTGGAACCACATTTTCAAACTTCAGCGACGAGGTCGCGCACCGTAGAGGGCACGGAATCGGCTGCCACTTTGCCACACTGCTGTGGGTGCATCAAGGAGTATTTTGAGGGGCGGGAGATATCCGGATCGACGATATTGATGGAGCTGTGGTGGATTGCATATTTTCCCATAGGAAAAAAACAGGGGTATTGTTGTTCCAGTTGTCGATTGCTGAAAGTAGWATTTGGCCAAATCACGATTATTTTGTGGGCAGTGCAACCAAAGGGATAATAAAAAGGCAAAATTATTCTTCCCCTGTTATTGTGCCAGCCCCCCCCACGATAAGCATGTGTAATACATGTGGAAACCTTTTGACTCACAAACACAACTCACCCACACGGCAAACCCAGCTTCCACTACAGCCAACTTTCAAACGCATCTCGATCGCTGCGAGCTTTGCAGTCTTGCCCTCCTGACCTTCGATGCCTACTACGAGAAGACCCGTTCATGCCTCGAAGACTCGTACCTCCAAGACAAAGGTCGCCTTGGTCTGCCTGCTGCCATGCGTCCTGTGCTTGTACTGCTGGATTACGAGGTGGGTTTGCCGTTTTCCTGCTGGAGATCGTAGTTTGAATACCTATACGTAGAAGCAAACACTGCTGTGAGCATGTGAAGCTCAGTCCTCTCGAAGCATGCTGACATGAGAGCTTGACGCCCGTAGGCATCACATCGAACATACACGGCAGAGTGTCGCAGCAGGGTCCCCGGGAAAACACACCCGTTCCTACTAGACGTCCTTCCGAGAAGGGTCTTAGCTGGAGCTGACACCACTCGACACTGCTGCAAAGCACGTTTTGTTGTCTGCTGTGATGTGGATTGGTTCGTTTACCTGCTTGCTGCGCCCAGGGCTACCACTTACTACTTGACTCTCTCTGTACGCTGGTACGTATACCTGCTCGTATTCATTTCCTGGAAGTACGTATCAACCATGTGAGCAGAGGTACGAGACAAATATGAATACAGCAGTAAAGGACACCTAATAAGAAACAGGAAATCTCGTCCAGGCTGGATTTCTTATTTGAGAGAGGGTGCTTTCTACGCTAATTTCAATATAACGACCCCCTGAATCTCTCATTTTACTCTAAATCTCAGCCTGGATTTCTTATTAGCCTGTTTCTTATCAGGTGCCCCGCACTGCTTGCAGCAGATCAAGCATTGGTGTTTACGTATAATACTCGTTTGGTTTCGCACAGAGGTGCAATCGTTTCTCGGCACTGATACCGGAGAGGGTGAGTGGGAGGCGAGAGGCATACCAAAGTTAAAGTTGAGCACTTTATATTTCGGTAAAACTCTCGATCATCACCAGGCCGATATCCCCGAAAGCATCCCGTTCGGCATTGGGAACCTATCATACCTTCCTGTTGTGCTTACGGAAACGAACGCACGCCTGTCCGTGCGAAACCAGAGAGCTTTACGGGTTGCGGCTAGTTGGGCACGCATGAACGATAACGGATGAATACTTTTTTTCCTTGTTCAAACTGCCTGTACGAGTACGTACCTGGTATGAGCCGGTCGCCCCGGTGGTATAGCAAGTAACCACGAAGCCTGTTAGGTTGGAGGTCGAGGGTTCGAGTCTCCGTATGGAGATTTTCATGACCAAATGACACCAACTGCTGTCGAGAGCGCATATTATAGCGTGGGTAAGCACAACTCGACGAGAGTTGACGAGGGAAGAAGGTGCTGAAATCTTCTCGCGCTAAAAAATGCAAGGCAAGAACCGTACGTACGTAGTGGGGGAGGAGGGAGAAGAGCCCACTTTGTGACCCCGGATCGGAGTTACGACTATTTAATAGGAAGGAGAGAGAAAGGAAGGGCTAAGATTCATTTTAATTATTTCTTCCCCCACAAATAGACACACACTTCCTGAATTCTACAGCCTCAGATTGTGTCCCCCTCATACGGGATGTACATCCTACATGAGGACATATAAAATCCGTAAGTACGCGCGATCGAAGTATTACGCTCAGCTAGCAAAGATGAGCTTCGACGAAATCCTCGAGCTCACAGCTGTTGTTTTTTATTTTTTAAATATATATGATGCGGAAAGTCCCATGTTGAATGCTAAATACCATTTTGTCCCGTAATATAAGCACATTTTGTCCCGAAATATAAGCACATTTTTCACATTAATACTAAATAAAAACGGTTATTATGTTTAGGGATAGAGTGTTACAACTTTGTCGCCATCAACCCTGCCCGTTGAACGACGATTTGATGGGCGTGTTTTAGCTCTCTTGTTGCCTCGTCTCACTTCCAGAGGATGCCCTCGCCAGGCATACCAGGTACCATATCATACGTACGTTGGGGCAGGTCAGAACTATGGGCTATGACCCTAAAAAAAACAGTAGCCTTTGCCAGAGCTCTTGTCCCACAAATCGTACCAGATAAAGTATCTCAATATATTACGGTTTTTGTGGTGGTCCGCACATTTTTTTCAGATTGTCGTTGAGCCTTAGCCTGGACTAGGGTTAGGGTTAGGGCTGGGTTGGGTCGACGGCTTCTCGTGATTTGATTAAAAAAAAACACCCCAACACACGTAAAAATAGCAAGAAATCATAATATGTTTGGTGCTTTATCTGGTACGATTTGTGGGATAAGAGTGGCAAAGGCGCCTCCCAATAAAGGGTCATAGCCCATGTAGGGTCAGAACGACTGCTACCCGGCTCGTGTAGGTGTATGTATGTATGTGCTGCGCCGTATGTATATACGTAAAGGTGTCGTCAAGTAGATGTCACAGCAGGCAGCATACGATATTTTAAAAAAAAACAAAAAACAAAAAAACAGCTGTGAGATCGAGGATTTGGTCGAAACTCATCTTTGCCACCTGAGTGTAATACTTCGATCGCGCGTACTCACGGGTTTTATATGTCCTCATGCAGGATGTACATGTGGTTCTTCAAAAGGATTATACATATCATGATCGTGGACTACTTCCCGGCTCATGAGTCAGTGTATGGTATCGATCTCGTGCGTATGCAGGCAGCAGCGGCAGTAGTAGATGCCACAGCAGGTGACATGATCGATATGTTCATACTTCGTCGTAGAGCCCCTCAACCCAAACCGGACCCAAAACGGACCAGAAACGGGCGAGAAACGCGGCTGCGCCGCTTTTGCATCTAGCGAGAAAATTGCGAGAATATTCCGAGCGCGGACCACAATTATGATATGCGGACCACAGGTACACAATTTTCAAGACAAAATCATGCCTTGAAGATCCGAGCTAACGGATTGTATGATGTACTCTCGTCGTACCTGGTTCTAATACTATGAATACCAAGTTTCGGTATCATTATTTTTTTCGTGTTTTAGATGGTATCGTATATGGAAATATCGAAATATCGAACTTTCGATACACCATTTCATTACAGCAGTGGGGGGCCCGTATTTAAGAAAAATTCGGAAAGGCTCACGAAAAAAGTACCACTCTATCCCGAAATATAAGCACCTTTAAAACACTAATATTTCAATAAAAAGGTGCTTATATTTCGGGACATTGTGGTAGCAAATTGGGTGTGAAGACAGAAAGCACAACCTAGGGCAAGATAAGAAACAGCCATATCAAGAAAAACATGCGATCGGCGCCCGCCCTATATTATGACGAGACGAGGTCGCTCCGGAGAGTGGCACGAAAATAAGAAACGCCACATGTAACGAACCTTCCAGGGGTGGACCGTCCAGAAACCTTAACCCATTCAGAACTGAAAAAAAAATCCTACACTAATTCCAAGTATTTTGTCCCCAAATTCGTGGGACCAGTTCTTAAGGGGTTAATTAGCGTACAAAATGCGGGCAGTTAAAAACATCATTATCATCCCCTGCTGCCGGAATTTCTAAAATAAAACGGAACCCACTTTGGCCCGTCTGCGGTCGATATCTAGGAGAGGTCCTGGTAGAGGCTATAGAGGCAGGGCAACAGGAGGGGGTAAGGAAGTCTGGACGGGCGCTGTAAATGTCCGCAACGCGGGGCTTTCATTTTAGTGTGGGTGAGTTAGTCGGCGTAGTGCTGATTCTGCTGTGCACCATGCAGTACAGGACACCTAATAAGAAACAGGAAATCTGGTCCAGGTTGTTTTTTTTATTGGGCAACTGCCAAAATAAGGTATACCTGATCCATTCGAGCCAAAATCAGGTATATACTAAAACCAAGTAAAAAACGCACGCCACGAAAGGTGTTTTTCGGGACTTTTTGGCTGTGAGAAATAATCAAACATACTTTTGAATTTGCGCCTGAACAGCAGAACGATAGCGAATGTCTGTGTCCTCCAAACTCTTGATAAATGTTGTATGTTGTTTTCAGTACGGGTATTCATATCTGTCGTCTGCTTTCATTGATTTCGTGATCACACTCATTCCTACGACGTGTATTGCCGTATTCTTGTACCAGGTACGTATGTATATAGTCGTAGCCACATTGATAGCATACGAACAAAACATCGAGTTAATTTGAGACTGAACTGCTCGCTTTCCGTACTACTATATACTACTGCTGTGTCAGGAAGCAGGAGTACGTAATATATTACAACAGGTCCATTGTGCTGTATGCGCGCGTATGATACGTTCTGTAGTCGTTGTGGCGGGTCGTATGTACGTAGTGTGGTGATGTCTTCGTGTCGGGCGTATAGGAGACAGTGTACGTATGACCTCTGATTGGCTCAAAATTCGCCAAAATCAGTTGAAAGCTAAACAAAGTAGACAAATCCAGGTGTACCTGACCATTTCATGCCAAAATCAGGTACGATGTGACGCTGGCCAATGAGATGTGTCCTAGCGTGTGATTTGTACTTGGTTTCAGTGTAGTACCTGTTTTTGGCACCAAAGTGACCAGGTGTACCTGATTTTGGCTAAAGCCTTAAAAAAAGTGTAGAACACACCCACAGTCTTACATAAGAATTCCAGTCTGGCCAAAAATAATAGATTATTAACATCTGTCGCGTGTAAGTTCGAGCTACGTCTGTGACGTTTTGATTGTTGCTGTAGGTCATGATGGTTAGGGTAGGTTGTGGTTTCTGCCGGACCTGCGGCGTTCTGCGCATCGTTGGCGATCGCGAAGCTCAACGAGAGTGACGCCAAAGCAAAGGTGTGTGTGTGTTCTTCACATTAAACCTTCCTTTCTACCCGTCGACATCCAGCACACCCAGTGTCCGTGCCGATTCTTCATCCTAAAAAGGTACCAGTTCTGTGGTCACAAAACTACGACACAGAGATACTACGCTCAGTGCAGTAAGCAGAGCAGACAATGCAATGCCATATACGACAGGCAAGACCTACCCTGCTAGCAATCCAGGTGCATGCAAGAGAAAAAAAAGAGAAAAAAGGAAAAAAGCGAAAAGCAAAACATAATAAAAAGTAAATATACTGAAGCAAATCAACAATGGTAGCACGGTATGAATACTGCACTTTGGTTGTGGCTGATATATCATATGTGTAACGTCAACTTGAGGTTGGTGTGATTCTCGCGGTACGTTAAAAAATAATAAAGAAAAACTGCCGAAAACGATGAATTTGAGGTGGGGGGGGGTGTACTCATGTTGTGCACGGCCGTAGTCATATGACCATAGACCCTCGCATCCCTACAATGCCGGGACGGAGCGCGTTGGGTTTTCACCAACCAGGCAGACATTGCTTGCACCAAGCGCGAAACGCCGTGAGGTATTGGGCGAGTCGCATGGAGGGTGAGCTGCATCCTGCTAAGAACCGCCTCTGAGGCGGACTTGCATATGGACGACAGCTTCAATGAGTTAATTTAATTTCTGGTGTGGCCACTTCCGGAGACAGCAATGGGTTTTACTATGTAACTGCCTCGCGGACGCCGTACCATATTAACACTACGTGATACGACCATTCCCCTTGTGCGGAACAAAGGTTATCCACCCCGCACAAATGATCTACTCGACCGCCAGCTTTGGTGACCGCCAAAAAAAAATAACAAAAAAAACGGCACCCTGGTTGTCTAGCTCACGCAGCGAGTGGCGTGTTTTACAGCGTCGTTGCCAACCGACACCAACCCAACCCAAGGGGGTAACTTAGGGAGTTTGCTTATGCTTCCACACGAAGTAAGACTTTTGAGTCTGGACGCTAAGCTGACGTTTCTTAACCTCGGCCCCCCACTGCATCGTATATTAAACAGCTGTTGTTTTTTATTTTTATAACTATGTGTCGAACGTGTGTTGCCTCTCCACCCCGTCTGGCATCCTCGTGTTTTGTTTTTCGCAGATACTGAGCAAAAGCTTCGATGTGTCTGGTATCAAATATCGAAATCGTATCGTTTTTTTTTCACCCGATATCGTGCATATTGGACTCGATTATCGTTCGATATCCAACACTAATCGACAGGCATATCATAGTCTAGATCATATCAGAGAGATACGCAGAGCACGAGTACATAGTTAGTGTACTCTCACTTTGACAACATCGCAATACGACGTGTACAAGCAGTTGAACCTACAGCAGTCGTCTAGCCACCGACGCGTGCTACGATAAAGGTATAAGGTGTACCTTTTTTTGGCTATTTTGGCTGAAACGTTTTCTGAATGATCTATTGAAGGCTCCTTAACCCTTTTAGGACTGCAGTCCCGTTTTGGGGACAAACCACTCAAATTCTGAGTAATGTGTCCCCATAACGGGACTCCAGTCCTATAAGGGTTATAACCCAAAATCGTCGACATTTTATTATTGTGCTCCGATATTTCTCATTTTTTACTCAGGCCATGGGATTTTTCATCAGGTTGCACTTTTAACCCTTTTAGAACTGCAGTCCCGTGTTGGGGACAGACTACTTAGAATTAGAGTGGTGTGTCCCCATAACGGGACTGCAGTTCTAAAAGGGTTAAGTTTTGTCCAAAAAAAAAATGGGTGAGGTATAGAGCTCCTCCCTCAGAAAAAAACACGTTGCACCTATACCGTAAAAGGCTTCCAGTAAACTTACTCACGTGGTCAGCGTGCGCTGGCTGCTGTGCGGACCAAGTTTACATACAATACGTGCGAATACGCAGCGGCTATATACGAACAGCAGTAGCGGGTTTATCAAGTGTGGCATATGTAACAGGCTTGTGTGTTTTTTTGCCGCTGCTCAGAAGGCGGGTGCTTGGGCTTCTGTTGCTTCTGCTGCTGCTGCTGCTGCTGCTGCTTCTGTCGCTTCTGCTGTTGCATCTGCCGGGTGCACCAGTATCCCCCAACGAGCACGATAGTTTGTTGTGAGTTGGTGCGCTTCCGCTCTGCCATGTACATCGGGTTTTTTTTTTCAATGTTCGAGCAACACTCTGAAGGACCTTATTCTCTACATGCTTTTCGGCCGACTCTATTCTCTACATGCTTTTCGGAAGAAACAAATCCGCCGCTGTTGTAGCACGCTGCCCTTGGACCTTCTACTGGGTCATGGCCTAGCAGCTTTGTGATTCTCTTCAGATTGGCCGTCCGCGCTTTCTCAACAGAGCCCTAAGCCTCGACTTTGAAGTGCTCCAGTATCGGTCGCCCCGATGGTCTATTAATTATTAATAGTGGTATCCACTAGTGCTACTAAAAATTGTTTTCCGCGGTTCGAATCTCACGTGGGTAGGACGTTTGAGTTTATTTTTGCTAAAATAAATTAAAAAACGGAATCGAATGCTGAGAGCGCCTATTAATAGTAGCGTGGGTAGGCGCAATTCGATGCAAGTCGACGAGGGAAGAAAGGGCTGAAGTCTTCTCGCGATAAAAAAGCGAGGCAAGAACCGTTGTGGAGGACGAGGGAGAAGAGCTATTTTGTGATCCCGGATCTGAGGTGCGACTAGGAAGAAGAAAGAAAAGCAGGACGAAAAAAATGAATGGCATGGGCGCAAAAAAATGTGGACGAAATTTGTCGATATTTGGTGGTGCACAAAACGAGACAAAAAAGTAACCTTCGACTATTCCTTTGTACTTTTGCAGACAGTCACGTACAGCTCCCCATGAGTGCCCCACGGCCCACAGCCCGCGAAATGAAGGCACGCTCTTGATGGGGTGGGTGAGGGCGTCGGGCGCGCCAGACAGCAGTCGCAGGCAGCCGGAAACGACTCGCGAGGTGTTTTCGTGAACTCGAAAATGCAATCCGGCAGCAAAATTAACTCGCATAATCGCAATGTATTTCACGCGCGGGAGTGTCTATTAATAGTGTTATGGCCACATGACGCATGCTACGGTAGAGGTGTACCGTGTTTTTTCTGCCTTATAAGGGTGGTGACTTGAGGCGCTCTATACCTTACCCGAAAAATATTTTCGGGGGAAAACAAAAGTGCTACCCGATAAACAATCCAGCGGCCTTAGGGCCCGTTTTAACGAAGAAAAACAAAATTCAATTTGGAAAAAAAAAAAAATCAAATCCGCTTTTCATTGGTCAGAACCCGCACCACCACCCAATATTATACCCCAAGATCCTAATCTTTGGTGCTGGTGCGTGTGTTGACCAATGAAAAGCGTATTTGTAGGGCCCATATTAACGAGTACAAAATAAATTCAATTTGGAAAAAATAATATTCAAATCCGCTTTTTATTGGTCAACGCACGCACCAGCATCAAAGATTAGGATCTTGGGGTATAATATTTGGTGCTGGTGCGTTTGTTGACCAATGAAAAGCGAATTTGAATTTTATTTTTTCCAAATTGAATTTATTTCATACTCGTTAAAACGGGCCCTTACGTAAGAAAACGAGAAAATAGGTAAACACAAGACCGAAATTGCGACGGATTTGGGTCAAGGAGCGCCGTCATTTCGGGAAAAAAAAACAGCCAAATTTGATACCTCCATCGTAGCATGCGTCACATCACCGATGCCAGATGGCTATCACCAATTTTTCCTGGTGTCCAGGCGGACATTTGAAACTGTTGTAAACTGACGTACCCGAAAAAAATGCAGACAGGAAACTTGCGTTCCCGTGAGAGGTGGCGAGCTATTGGGCCCGAAAAAGTGCAAAAACAGTTCAGAAAAACTCTAGATTCTTGTTCTAAAGTGCAGCAAAGTTTCTGATATTTCGAAATACACAGTATATCATATATATGTGCAAATCGCACCGTACTCTATTGCCAAGACGTTTGTGTATTTTGGCGAAACGCCTACCCGCGCCTACTCGGCAACATGTTCCTGAAATATCGTCCTTGGCCTTAACCTACACTTAAACGCTATACACATCACCTATGGTATAGTTATGCGCGTACCGTACATGTTTTCCCCTGTTTCACATCATACGTATGGTATGTTCGTACTGCGCTGTACAACGGACTAGCCTAAAGGGATCCATGAGCCGGCTGACTTCGTCGCTCTCATGTATACCTGGTACACAGCAATATATGATATTGTGATGTGGTGCTCTAGGGCTATATAATGGTTGAGAGATAATTGTGCAGGTGAAACGCCTTGTGGCCTACCTGTAAGATCATTCTCGTGTACTGAAGTTTCCTTGGTAGGTCAGGTAGCCAATATCATCGAGGCTTTGTAAGCTCATAGGTTAAGACGAGAGAACCCGTAAACTTAGCTCTTCGAATTCCACAAGATTGATGTTACCCCTTGGGATTGATTGGGATTGATTGGTATTATTTCTCGGACAGGATAGATGATCACCCAGGAATAGCTAAGCATCATGGGAAAGCTCGTTGGGCTAATATAGCTATCCGATTAACGGATTGTTATCGGGAGAACTAGCGTAATCACCCGGCTAGCGGGCTACTAGCGAGAAGCTCTGCCGTCAAGCAGAGCTTCGTCTAGCCTCGCCCATAATCTCAATCTCAGTCTCCTCCTCTCCCGACTTGTCCCACAGACTTATCTTCCCACATCATCAGAGGTTATAAGTATATAATTCAAGAGGTCTCCTATACTGAAGAGAAGCTGTGACTCCAAGACAGCAACGTGAATTCGTTAATTCCTGCTTCCCTTCCATCTTGTAACTTGTAACATTGCACGACCTTAACACTTGGCGTTCACGGCAGGCATAGCATAGTCGTATATATGACACGGTGTTGATCCGGCTTGATGCGCTGTTGTTATTTCCCAACAGCTCGGGCGGATGGGTCGAAAGACCATTTACTTACGATAAACCCTAACTTTGCCCAAGGACGATGCCATAGGTTACCACTCCCACCATCATCATGGTGTCTTGTTTTCACCCGACGTAAACACACTTTGTGCTTGCCGTGTATATATATATACGTTTCTTGATGCTCGCTGTGGTGCTCCGGGGCCTTTTGGGCTCTCTCTTCGCTTCAGACCGGACTCGCACTCGGGACCCGTTTCGACGGCCTCGCGTTGGCTTTCTCGCCCGCTCTTCTCGAGTGTCGCGCCCCTCAGCGTCCGCCCGTGACTTTCCGCCCGCGCGCACTCTCGATTCAAGCGCCGCCGCCGAGCGCAGCGACCTCGAAGTGCGTGGATCTTGTGGAGATACCTCGGCTCTACTGGCCGCTGAGCATGGTATGCGTGGTGCTGTTGCACTCAAAGTATCTCGCCTCAATTAAAAACTCAAAGATCCACGGATGAATGAAAACTCGGCTGATTTTTTTTCGGGTGGATTCAGTACAACAGTACTGTAGCTTATTTTTCAGCGTAAAGATATTACTGCTGTGCCTGGCTGTAATACGTACAAGAACAAACAGCAGTACGTAAGAGTAGTACCAGGTACGAGTACTGTATGTACGACGTAGCGAGTAGCTGGTGTGTATAGTATTGCTGAGTGCTGTTGTGTAGTACGTACTGCTGTACAGCAGTACTACTGTTTGTTGTAGTGTACAGTGCTAGATACGAGTCTGCTCAGACACACGAGAGTCAGAGAAGAATTGAGATTTCCCCCCCGTTGCCTCGACTTCGCATATCCATGCGGAACCGCTTGCTCGGCACGGAGTGTTTTTGCCGCACGTGCCAAAACTGAAACTGAGCCCGCCACCGGGACCTCGACTGGTGCATTTCTGACAGAGACTGAGAATGAAGTTGCGAACTGAGTATCAGCAATTACAGCAGTAGTAGCGTTTCCTTCTTCCTGCAATAACACCTGGCATTGCCTTGATTCTGCACGTAGTATGTGTCAGATGTCAAAACACGAGCGAGCGCCATCAGATTGTTGTTGTCATAAATCTCACAAACTATCCTGAGGACTGAGACTATCCAGGGAACACCGAATGCGACTGCTTGCCTTTCTGAGACTGACTGTTGAGACTGAGAAATGAGGTTGCGAACTGAATATTTCAGCACGCAGCAGTCCCTTCTCCCTGCAACCATTGACATTGCCTTGATTCTGCACGTGGGCGTCAGGTATCGAAATACGAGCGAGCGCCATCACACTGTCGTAAATAACAAGGATGGTACCAAATAACTACAGTAATGTACCAGGTATATGTCCTATCCGAAGCATGGGTGCCGGCGAATGCCGGCACCCATGCGGAGCCCTTGTATATTTGTATGAATATATAGGTTATAAGATATATTATATGTTGAAAAACATTAAAAAACGACAGCTGTGAGATCGACTATTTCTTCGAAACTCATCTTTGCAAGCTGCGTGGGATACTTCGATATTATATATAGTATATATATCATACATAGTATACATATTATATATGTGGTATATATTGAAAAAAAAAAAACGACAGCAGTGAGATCGAGGATTTCGTCGAAACTCACCTTTGCAAGCTGCGTGGGATACTTCGGTCGCCGGTATATATGTGTCTATACTGCTGTACAGCGGGCAAAGGGATCGAGGAACTGGCTGACTTCGGCGCTCATGAAGTCACGGCATTGATCCGACTTGTTTCGTTTTTGTTTACAGTAAACGTGTTTTGTCCTTCCCCAGTAAGTTGGGGGCGTGGCTCGATAGGCCACTTACTTAAAAGAGCAAACTTCACGTGCCAAAACACCAGTCACGAACTATACGTAGCCTTGATGCATGTCTTGGGTGTTGAAGTTGGGTGTCCGGCCTGCCTAAACGTCCATGATGCAACAGTAGCACATCTATCGATACTGCCGGCCTGCTATGATTTAACTTTCAGTGGAGTTTTTTTCGTCATATATCAACGTTGAACGTGGCCTTAGGAACTGGTCCCCCCGTTTTGGGGGACAAACTACTTGGAATTAGTGTGGGATAAGTTTTGCAGTTCTGAAAGGGTTAAGAACCGGTCCCCTTTTTTGGGCGACAAAATACTTGGAATTAGTGTGGGACAAGTTTGGCAGTTCTGAAAAGGTTAAAGGCTATTATATACCAGGATATATTTGACTGGCGTTCCGCACTGAGCACAAATGCTTATTAATAGCTGTAAATTCTTTTAACAATTTGTAAATTATCTGCCTGAATTTTTCTTAGCTCGAAATTCATAACACATGTCTCGTACTATACGGCTGTACGGGTTGAGAACCGGGAGGGGCAGGTCGCGGCGACCGGAGTTAGAATACCTTGCTGGACGGGCATGAAACCTCGAAGCTTATGTCAAGTCGAGGCCACGTACTGCTGTAATAGGTTTCTCCCCCGAAAGTAGCTATCTATTTGCTCGTCATGATTCCTGAGCAAACAACAAATCATCAAACATAGAATCCTGGAAGCACCCGGCATGAGCAACGACGTCCCTGAGCAGTTTCTTTCTTTTTTTTCGTTTTCTCTCAGAGACTATTTGCTGTCTCACTATTTGCTGTCTCGTACTACAGCAGCAGTATTCATGGCGTGGTACAAGGGCTTTGGTGTAATCGGCAGCATTGGCGGTGGGAATGGTTGGCTTCGCACCGCTGTTCCACGTTTTCGTGATGTGTGATGGCGCGATATGATGCCAATCGTGCGTCACTCTTGTGAAGCGTATATTGTTTTCCCCCCTCTCCTCTCCTCTCCTCGCCTTTTTTGTTTTGTTTCGTTCCCCCATTTATTATCTAAGCACTTCTGTCCCTCTCCCTCGATAGTCGTAGCTCAGATCCGGGGTCACAAAGCAGGCTCTTCTCCCTCCTCCCCACTACGGTTCGTGCCTTGATCTTTATCGCGCTAGCTCGTGACGTGCACTACCTGCCCTCTCGTAAGGAAGAGGCGGACGAGAAAATCCCCCTGAGATTTACGGGGAACTGCCAAATTCAGGAGCGATTCGATCATGCTACTGTTAGTGTGGAAGACTCCCTTTCTCAAATAATAAATCGACCACTCTAGCCTACATAGGTGTCCCGGTTTCTTATTGTATACGGCCGGTATTATTAATACTATACAGCAGTACCGGACACCTAATAAGAAACATGCTAATGAGAAAGCCAGGCTGATATTTAGAGGAAAATAAGAAATTCGGGAGTCGTTATCTTGAAATTAGTGTAGAAAACACCCTCCCTCAAATAAGAAATCCAGCCTGGATCAGATTTACTGTTTCTTATTAGGTGTCCTGTGCTGTACTACCTGTGAGCAGTTTTAGAGAGCGCAAGTCACGGGTAACGTTTTTGTGTAAGGAGCCGGATCGATACGACTTATTTTTCATCACGAAAAGTGCCTCTTACTGAAAACGACTCCCCATACTTCTGGTACACAAAAGACGAATTAGAAAAATGACAGTTTCTCCAACTGCTGGTGTTGTTTTAACTCAGATACGATACCGGCCCGCTCATAAGAAAGGAACCCACAAGAAAGTCAGCCTGAGAAATTGAACAAATTGAAAAAGCTCTCAGCCTCGTCAGTACACAAGCTTAAAGAAAGTGACCCTTTCCTGTGGCTGGCCTAGGCCCAAGCCACCATTCATTGTACGGTACTATTAATAGGGAAAACGTCTTCTCGGGGACCAAAACAAGAAAGCGCAGCATAAGAAAGTGTGCTTTCGCGCGCGCCCATAATAAGAAAGTCAAGCCTGAGCCCTACCATTAAAGGTTTCTTGGGAGAGGGCCGGTACTGTTTTCGACGAGGACGCCGAGCACTATTAGGAGAACCTACCTGGGCCTCTAGTTCGACCATCCGTAGCGTCCTACGCGGCCACAACAGAGTGTAGGCCGGTCGCCCCGGTGGTCTAACAGGTAACCACGAAGCCTGTTAGGTTGGAGGTCGAGGGTTCGAGTCTCCGTATGGAGTTTTTTATTCTAAAATGACACCAATTGTCGAGAGCGCCTATTATAACGTGGGTGAGCACATTTCGACGAGAGTTGACGAGGGAAGAAAGTGCTGAAATCTTCTCGCGATAAAAATGCAAGGCAAGAACCGTAGTGGGGGAGGAGGGAGAAGTAGTGGGGGAGGAGGGAGAAGAGCCTCCTTTGTGACCCCGGATCTGCGTTACGACTAGGAAAGGCGGAGATAATAAATGGGATACCTAACAGGAGCTCCGAAACGATCAAAATTCTTGCTGCTGAGCACTTTCGTTTCGTGATGCAAACACAATGCTTGCCGAAACGATCAAAATCCTTGCTGCTGAGAACTTTCGTTTCGTGATGCAAACACAATGCTTGCCGTCACTTCCGGATTCAAGCGCCGCAACACCTCTATTAAAAGAGACACTATAAAGAACAACCCATACGTTAGTCGGGGGCAGGTTTTAGCTTCTTTTTTTTTCCCATCCCATTCATTATCCTCGCCCTTTGTTTCTCTCTCCTTCGTAGTCGTAACTCAGATCCGGGGTCACAAAGTAGGCTCTTCTCCATCCTCCTCCACTACGGCTCTTGCCTTGCTTTTTTGTCGCGAGAATATTTCAGCACTTTCTTCCCTCAACTCTCGTCGAATTGTGCTTACCCACGCTATAATATGCGCTCTCGACAGTCGGTGTCATTTGAGAATATAAATATCCATACGGAGACTCGAACCCTCGACCTCCAACCTACCAGGCTTCGTGGTTGGTTGCCTGTTAGACCATCGGGGCGACCGGCTATTAGAACTGGAGCTATGCCGTGCTTGGTAAGGAGTGATTATACGGTGTTATTGTACCATAAATAGGATTGCTGCTGTGTGTGTTTACATGAAACCGCCCTTTCTACCAGTCGACATCCAACACACCCAGAGTGTCTTGTGCCGATTCTTCATCATACGAGAGAGATGCCAGTTATGTGGTCACAAAACTACGACACAGAGATACCACGCTGCAATCTGCAATGCAGTAAGCAGAGCAGAGAGTGCAATGCCATATACGACAGGCACGACCTACCCTGCTAGCAACCCAGCTGCGTGAAAGAGAAAACAAAAAAAAAGTGGAAAGGAAAAAATAAAGAAAAAAATGAAGAATAAAAATGAAAAAAACAAGAAGAAAAAAAAACAGATCAACAAACAAAAACGATAACAACAAAAGACAAAGAAAGCCAGTGTAGTGCTCCTCCCGGAGATGTGACAGACACTATAAAATAAAATGAAATGAAAACAACGTACACAGAGGAAGACTAAGAAGGAAAGAAGGACGACACATATTTTTTTCAAAAGACTCACAAGTACCAGTACTCTTTTTTGTTCATGACCGAAGCGGCCCCTTGAAAAACCAGCTGTGAAAAAAACGACATCAGCTGTGAATACGATAAATCGAGTGGTTGGAACCCAACCATTGTACCTTGCAAGCTAAGTGATACCTTATACCTGGTACGTCAGACACGCCCGTCGGGCGCGCTTGTTCTTCGTATACCAAGTATTTGATTTATAGTATCGTGTTTGTGATAAGTAGTAGTTGATGCCCAGTTCTGTGCAGCAGTTAATGGTAAGTCGTTCGCGCGTGTTTTTTGTGGGGTGGATGAGGGTTGCTTACCAATTTGTCAACATATTCGAGAAAATGGTTGATACACAAGACGACTATTTATTTTATTTTTCGTCCATCCCATTTATTATCTTCGCCATTCTTTTCTAACTCCCTCTGTAGTCGTAACTCAGACCCGGGGTCACTGAGTAGGCTCTTCTCCCCCCTTCCCACTACGTACGGTACGTGCCTTGCATTTTTATCGCGAGAAGAGTTCAGCACTTTCTTCCCTCGTCGACTTACGTCGGATTCCGCCTACCCATGCCACGAAGGCGCTCTCAGCATTTTTTTTTTCAACCGCATTACCTGGTACAGCAGTACTATCATACGATACTCCTGTGTTCATACTCGTGCACACAGTACGGACACTGGGTGTGCTGGATGTCGACGGGTAGAAAGGAAGGTTTAATGTGAAGAACACACACACACACACACACACCAGTACTCGTACATTTGCGGCGACTATTGGGCTCCATACTGCTGTCGTGTATATACCAGGGCACCTGGTAACACGTAAGAGGCATCCAGGTCAAGTGGGACTCGTTGTTGCGTCGTTGTTGCGTCAGCACGCCAGAAAACTGCGCTACGGTTGTCTCTGGGGCTTGAGTTGCAGATCATACCAACCACTGGCCTTCACATGGCCCCCCTCAGCCCTCAACAACCGAGGGGGGGGGAGTGGTCGGGGCTTGCTTCGCTCATTAAATTTCACTCCGAAGTACAAACGAACCGATTTATTTAGTACCACTCTATCCGAAAATAAAAGGCCAGTTTGTCTATCAACATTGAATCCAAACGGTTCTTATATTTCGGTCCAGAGTGGGGTGTGGTAACAGTCCCCCAATAAGGACCGTTTATTTATTTATACTGAATCCAAACGGTACTCACGTTTCGGGATATTGTGGTATACATCGCTCGTTTATTTTTAGTTCTGCCCCTCCCCATGCTCCGTCTCGAAAGGGATGCGTGGTCAATGGTCAAATGATTAAGGCAAGCAACAAATGAGTACGCCCCCCCCCCCCCCCGCCTCACAAGCGGTTCTTCGTAGGATGCGGCTCACCCGTCATTCGACTCGGTGAACACCCCACGGCGCTTCGCGCTTGGTGCTAGCAATGTCTGCCTGGTCGGTAAAAACCCGACATGCTCCGTCCCGGTATTGTAGGGGATGCGAGGGTCTATGGTCATACGACTACGACCATGCATGAAAACGAAGTACACTCCGCCCAATACCTCACGGTGATTCGCTCTTGTTGCAAGCAATGTCTGCCTGGTTGGTGAAAACCCAACGTGCTCCGTCCCGTCATTGTAGGGATGCGAGGGTCTATGGTCATACGACTACGGCCATGCATGACAATGAAGTACCCTCCACCCCCCCCCCTTACCCACCCCCCGTCATATAAATATATGATATATTTATAGGTTGGGTTGGCGTCGGTTGGCAACGACGCTGTAAAACACGCCACTCGCTGCGTGAGCTAGACAACCAGGGTGCCGTTTTTTTTGTTATTTGTTTTTGGCGGTCACCAAAGATGGCGGTCGAGTAGATCATTTGTGCGGGGTGGAGAACCTTTGCTCCGCACAAGGGGAATGGTCGTATCACGTAGTGTTAATATGGTAAGGCATCCGCGAGGCAGTTACATAGTAAAACCATTGCTGCCTCCGGAAGTGGCCACACCAGAAATTAAATGAACTCATTGAAGCTGTCGTCCATATGCAAGTCCGCCTCAGAGGCGGTTCTTAGCAGGATGCAGCTCACCCCCATGCGACTCGCCCAATACCCCACGGCGTTTCGCGCTTGGTGCAAGCAATGTCTGCCTGGTTGGTGAAAACCCAACGCGCTCCGTCCCGGCATTGTAGGGATGCGAGGGTCTATGGTCATATGACTACGGCCGTGCACAACATGAGTACACCCCCCCCCCCTACCGCAATGTCTGCCTGGTTGGTGAAAACCCAACGTGCTCCGTCCCGGCATTGTAGGGATGCGAGGGTCTATGGTCATACGACTACGGCCGTGCACGATATGAGTACCCCCCCCCCCTCCTCCGCCTCGAAAGGGATGCGTGGTCAATGGACAAATGACGAAGGCGAAGCAACAAATGAGTACGCCCCCCCCTCCCCCCACCGCCACCATCAATGCTCGTTTTTTTACCCGCAGGGAAGTCTCTATGGACCTATGGCTCGTTTCTCGAATGTTCGAGACGAGCAAGTTCCGTTCACTCTTCAACCCTGCGTACTTCCCGAAGGCGCTCCACGAGACGCCACAACAGGCCATGCAAGCGAGACGCGCTGAGGTGGAGAAGTTTATGTCCATGGGGGCTCGGCTCCTCGAAGGAGATATGGACGAGGTAAAAGTATTTCACGAAGCAGCAAAAGTTGTCTCTTTTCCTCATTCTTGAGGGCTTTTTTACCACTTGTTCGACCCTATGTACGCATGGCTGAGGGTTTATTTGTACGAGACGAATAATATTTACAGTGGTAGTGGTGTACCCCGTTTAAGACCACACCGCGACAAACCCAAAAACGTGGTCTCATCTCTTCTATGGTCTTATATTTTACTACTGGCCATACTATTTCGCAAGTAGTTATTTTCCTTGTGACTTGACCCCTCAAGAACTGATCCCACGAGTTTGGGGACAAACTACTTGGAGTTAGTGTGGGACATTTTTTCAGTTCTGTATGGGTTGAGCCGATTTTTACCTGGTCTTATCTCCACTACGGTCTTAAACCGGATGGTCTTAAACCGAAAGGTCTTAAACCGGATGGTCTTAAACCGGACGGTCTTGAACGGGATGGTCTTAAACCGGATGGTCTTACACCGGATGGTCTTAAACCGGACGGTCTTAAACGGGATGGTCTTAAACCGGATGGTCTTACACCGGACGACCTTAAACCGGACGGCCTTAAACCAGACGGCCTTAAACCGGATGGTCTTAAACCGGATGGTCTTAAACCGGATGGCCTTAAACCGGATGGTCTTAAACCGGATGGTCTTGAACGGGGTGTATACGACGGTACCCTAGCCCTAACCCGATCACCAATGGTTGGCGATGCACTGCTTCGCCTCGTACGCAGCGTGCGTCAACTGCTGTGGTGTCCAATACCTGGTACGTGGCAAGCTCTTGAGAACTGCCTATAAACTTGTTTGGGCTGGTCGGTGTCGCTGTCCTTGATGACTTTCTTGGTGGCTTCCTTTTTCCGTCAGCTCTCAAGACCTTTTTTATGTTCTTGCGTTCTTGTCCGGTGGCTACGTACGACGTAGCTGGTACGAGGGACGAACGCCTGCTGTATTCTAGAACTCCCTTTTCAGCTTGTGACCACCACCGGGGTTTCAAGTCAGCCACAATCCCGAAGGCGTTCTCCCCTTTCAGCTTGCGACGCCCCCGGAATTTCAAGCCATGCCCACAATCCCGAAGGAGAGCCTTGTCTACTGCTATTTTTGTGTAACGTTTAGGGAGCGGTTAACGCGTTCTGTACGTGGTCAAATTTCTGAATATTTTGTAGATTACAAGGGGACTTCGCCGTCGGCCCAGGCCGCCGGCGAAGCTAAGGACGGAGGAATAAGGTCCGCAATGCAACAGGCAGTTTACGATGCCAAGGGACCGAGAGGATATATGTATATATACATACCTGGTAACATATAAACGTATTGTCTTGAAACAAAATGAAATTATAATACGTACATGAATAACCACAAACATGACGGCGGGGGGCATGCGGTGTACGGAAAGGAAGCACGAGGCACGAGCGTCGAGAACTCAGGTTTTACTGAGATACGATATGACAGTAATACTGTTAATATGTATTTTCTTACGTTTCAGGCATTCATTCATTCGTCCCAGAGTGTGACGCGTGCTACGATAGAGGTGGAGGTATACCTTTTTTTGGCTGAAACGTTTTCTGAACGACCTAGTAAAGCCTCCTTAACCCCTCAAGAACTGGTCCCACGAATTTGGGGACAAACTACTACTTGGAATTAGTGTGGGTTATTTTTTTCAGTTCTGAATGAATTAGCCCAAAATCGTCGGAGTTTCATTCTTGTGACTTGCTTGTGATGCAATTTTTTTCATTTTGTATTTAATACCATGGGATTGTTCATCGGGTACGTATATACGTGGCACTTTTATTTTTCCCCCAAAATCAGTTTTTTACTTGCTAATAGTATAGAGCTCCTTAAGTGACCACCCTCGGAAGGCAAAACATGGCGCACCTGCATGCAGGCTACCGTAGCATGCGTTCTCTGCGAATACATGATCTAGATCTCAATCTGCCGCTGTGAGATGGCGGTATCGTAAAGGGTATGAAAGTGCCGTGTGTGTATGTGTGTATTTGTGTATGTGTGTATGTATGTGTGTGTGTGTGTGTGTGTTTTTCGCACTTCTTACGTGGGCTGTGGCTGCCGCACCAGAGGGGTGCACTTTGTAGAAGTTTCTGAGAAAGTTCCAGCTACGTCTTCTGTGCTAGTGTCGTAACCGAGCGACGTATTACATCGCTCGGAAAAATTGTTTCTTTTTTAAATAGTCGTTTTGCTTCCAGTTTTTGGGTTTGAACGCCTGGAAAGGTCTCATTGCCCCAGTCGTCATTTAGTACAGCAGTTTGTGCGGGCGGGGAGAGTATTCGCTGCGCCTTAGTCGAGCATGGGGAGTGCTTTGGACGGGATTGGTTGGATGGGGGAATGGATTGAGTGGACTGAGTTGGACCTACTGCATTGGATAGTGTTGATTGGACGAAGTGGGTTGGACGATTTGGGTTGGTCGGGATGGATTGGAGGGAGTGGATTGGACGAAATGAATTATTGGATGGAGTGTATTGGACGTAGTTAATTGGACGGGGTGGATTGGACGGAGTTGACTATTAATAGACGGCGTTGATTGTATGGAACGGTTTAGAGGAAGTTTATTGGGATGAAGTGAATCGGGTGGAGTGTATTGGACGAAGTTAATTGAACGGAGTGGATTGGACGGAGTTGACTAGACGGCATTGATTGTATGGAGCGGATTGGCCGGAGTTTATTGGGATGCAGATTTGATGGATTGCATTTGGATGGGTCGGATTGGGAGGACTGTAGCTTTACCGGATCGATCAATGTTTCCAAGCCATCAAAATGTAAAAATACTTTTTTTATCAATCCGTGTCGACCGCTACTAAAATCATCACAGTTTTTATCAATCTGTGTCGACCGCTACTGCTGTACTGCTTTAGTGAACAGCTGCCCGTAGCGCGTGCTCTCCGTTATGCTGCGTACATAACTGTACCCTGGGGCGGCTCTCTTTCACTAAGGCACGGTTTCCTATTGTTGGTGGCTTTTGGTTGGGGTGAAAGAAATACCGTCGAACCCGAGCGTCCACCAAACACCAAATCCGAAACGACTATTTTCCCCCCGAGATCTATACAGCGGGGGGAGGGGACCAGACTACAGTGATGTAAGCAATATTCGTCAGAGAAAATTATGTTTTAAAATTCGTGCCGAAAACCTATATCCCGCCGCTTTTGTTTTTCGTTCTGACCCTTTCAGGAGTGTGAGGCCGTTTTTGTTGTTTTTGGTGTATACCCTCGACGTATATACCTTGTTGTGCCTTTTCCGCACCTGACAACACGTGTGTTCGTTGATTTTCGTCTGCGCCTTCCGCTGTCCCATCTGCCGCATCTGTCCCTCTTCCCTCTGCTTTGATAAGGTACACGACGTTACGCTTGCCGTGAAGAACGGTGAGGTTCCGCTCAGGATATACGTTCCGTCCGGCAGCGCGTCGGGGAGCTCTCGCACCTCCAAGGGCGTGCTGTTCTGGATGCACGGTACGATCATTTATACGGAGGTCGTTTTCCGTTTTTCGAAATGTTTTGTGTGCTTTTGTTTGTTGTGTTGTGTTTGTGTGTTGTGCAGCAGGATCTGCTACCGGTATTGCTGCTACTGCTACGCTCGTATTGCTACGCTCGTACTGCTACTACTACTGCTACGGCTACTGCTACGGTTTCTGCTTCAGTTTCTGCTACTGCTACTGCTACGGCTACTGCTACGGTTTCTGCTTCAGTTTCTGCTACTGCTACGGCTACTGCTACGGTTACTGCTCCTACGGCTACTACTGCTGCTGCTGCTGCTACAGTACCATACAACTGCCAACTACCACTACCCTTACTACTCTGACTACGTGTACTACTACTACTGTTGTGATAAACTAGTTTATCTGCTCCTTGTCTGCATGTATGCCCTCTTATGACCGACCATACGTTTGGCAGGAGGCGGTTGGATGTTCGGCTCCGTCGAGTCGCACGAAGCCATATCGAGGGACCTAGCGGAGGCAAGCGGCATGATTCTAGTTTCGGTCGGCTATCGTCTTTCTCCGGAGGTCAAGTTCCCGGTTCCCGTGCAAGTAAGTTCGGTGATGAATAGATCGGCGTAACGACGACCGAGCTTGGCTTGCTGGTACTGAACGGTTGCCTCTTGATACCCTAACCCTAACCCTACCCTTGTATGTTTTGTTCATTTTGTTTCCCTCGTCCTATCTATGACGGGGGACAGTAGTAAGTAGGACCAAATATTGTTAGTAAAAACAGGTAAATATATTGGTTTTTGTTTATACGGTAGGTCCTATTTACTAGTATTCACTATGGTGTCCCGTAATACCTGGTGGTATATTTGTTCTACTCCTCCAGTTCCCTCTCTTTTGTAACTCAGGCCCGGGGTCAAATATCGGGCTCTCTCTCTCCCCTCCGCATTCTATGTTGCTTTGGAGAGCTATCACTGCTGTATGGTAGAATTATTCGTACCCAAGCCCCGCTGACAGGCCAGTCTTGCTCGTGCGGGGCTCGAAGCGGGTATATCTTGCTGTTCGCTGCTGTGGCGACGATCGATATATTCGTTGGGCTAAGGCTTGACGGCAGGTGGTTTCCCGAAGGATCACGTTGATGGGATTGTTTTTAAATTTCGACGAACCGAGTGTCACGAGAGTACTAAAATAACAGAAAGACAACACCGCGATGGGCGTTCAACCCTCCCTGCTGTGTGCTTGCTGCTTGGCTGGCTGTTTTTGGAAGCATCATCACGCCACGATTCAGTTCACTCGAGGCCAGCCTCTCGCGGGGTAAGAGTTGGACGTATCCGCAGAGAGCGCTGTGTTCGCACAGCGGTGGACGCGATCGTTCTTCGGCGCTCGGTTTTTTTACAAGGGTCTAAGGGTGCTAAAGTCGAACACTATTTTTTTGGGAAGATTATCGACCAGATATTTCCGAAAAAATACTTCAACTCCTTAAGAACTGGTCCCACACACATATTTGGGGACAAACTACTTGGAAATAGTGTGGGGTATTTTTTTCAGCTCTGAATGAGTTAAGTTCGGTATTGAAACTACTTGGAAATAGTGTGTTTTTTTTTCAGTTTTGAATGGGTTAAGTTCGGTATTGGCAATCTTGCCGATCTGGAAAAATCGAGCTCTGAAAAACGATAGCACCCACCACTGTACGAACTCAACGCCTTTTATTGTGTTGACGAAAATAATGGGCTGGGTTGACGGAGAGGAGGAAATTAGTTGTCGACCGCAGTGCGAGGTTCGCGTGCGTGGCGTAGCTCGTGTGCACCAGGAACATTATGCTCGGCCTATTATAGCTTTGATGGGTGGGCCATTGCGAACAAGGAAGACCTACGACACCACACCGTGGTGTACTTGCTGTATAGAACGTATCCGCGGCAGGCACCGAACAGCTATACGGCCTGGCCTGGCCCTCGCTATCGTATTCTTCCGCGCGCGTGTTATGTTTTTGTTTTGTGTTTCGTCGTATTTTGTTTGTATGTTTCTTCCAGCCTGTCCTTCGCTCGTATCGCATTCTTAGGCGCGCGTGTGATGGTTTTGTTTTGTGCTTCGTCGTATTTTATTTTGTCTATTTCCAGGACTGTCTTGCGGCGGTGCAGTGGGTTAGGAAGAACATCTGGACTTTAGGGGGTGACCGGACAAGGATGGCCTTCGTGGGAGAGTCGAGCGGGGGCAACCTGGCCCTGGCCGCAGGTGACAACAGCGAAAACGCCTGTTCGCGCGGAAACCCACGGGCATTTACACCTTACTGCTGTGGACTTTTTCACTGCTGCTATCGAAACCTTGCGTTTACTCGAAAGAAACCCTGCGTTAACTTCAAAAATCCTTTTATGTTTTTACTATATTGTTCGTTCTGTACCTAAGAGTAGTAGGACGCGGAAATATTCAGTTTTGTTTTTGGTTGCCAATTTTTTGGGTTCGCTATAGGTCTAGAGACATTGTTCAGACGCGTGCTTCGATAGAGGTATAGGGTATAAGGTTTACCTTTTTTTGGCAGAAACGTTTTCTGAAATGACGCATTAAAGCCTCCTTAACCCGAAATCGTCGGAACTTTTCAATTTCAATATTTTCTGATGCAATAAATAGTCTTCGTTGTATACTCAAGGCCATAGCATTGTTCATCGGGTATGTAGCACTTTTTTTCCCCTCCAAAATCAGTTTTTGAGTGAGGTATAGAGGTCCTATACTATAATCAAGTGATTATCATAACCTCGGAAAAAAAAGTGGTGCACCTCTACCGCCGTAGCATGCGTCTATACTATAATCAAGTCAGGAGCCCTCCAAACAATTAGGAGGCACCCCTCGAAGGCAAAAAACACGCTTTACAGGGGGGTGTTCGGTAGGGTGGGGAGTTTCGCGGGTATGGTATTGGGATCAATGCCAAGAGCACTTCTACCCGAGTATACAAATACCAGAATACTTGATATGCAGACGGATATAGTAGTGGGGGGTTTTACTACAATATACTCGCCACCCCGTCCTACCCGGGTAGAATCGTGGGTGAACTCGGGTATTATAAAAACCTGGGTAAAACAGTACCCGGTAGGTAGTTGATGCTATACTTGACGCCCACCGTTTGAAATTCACGCAACATGATGACGGGCTATGCTTACTCCATGTCGTGATTGTCCTTACGTTTGGGCTTGCTTGCTCGCCACGCAGTACCGTTCATGGTCTGCATCCATGAGCACCGCCCTTGGTCGCCATCAAAAATCATATCACCCATGATGACCATCCGTGAGCACCATAAAAAAAAAAAAACTTGTCATGCTACATATTTGATCGAAGTATCACACTCAGCTATTAGCCAAGATGAGTTTCGACGATATCCTCGATCTCACAGCTGTTGTTTTTTATTTTATTTTTTTAATATTTAATTCTCCACGATGTAACGAGCGAGCGGCACGCGATGGCGCTCTCCGGTTTACAACATTGCTTCCTCTCCCCTCACCACGTCTATCCATGGTTGGTGGTTTTACGGCGGTCACGGATGACACCGGCGGGCGCAGCGTTACAAATGGGAAGATCATGGTTTCCCTACGCCAGAAAAAAGGAACTGTGCGCCGTCGTGGCGGCCTCCCCTCCACTCAGCTACGAGCATGCCAAACAGGGCTTGGACGGCGGAGACGGGGGTTGGCGGAGCTACAACAGATACTGGACCGGTGAGAGCGAGGGGAAAGGGGGCTGGGGGGTGCGTACTCATTTGTTGCTTGCCTTAGTCATTTGACCATTGACCACGCATCCCTTTCGAGGCGGAGCTGGGGGGGGGGGGTATACTTCATACCAGGTATTCATGTACGGTCGTAGTCGTATGATCATAGACTCTCGCATCCCTACAATGCCGGGACGGAGCATGTCGGGTTTTCGCCGACCAGGCAAGACATTGCTTGCACCAAGCGCGAAGCGCCGGCTTTTAAGGATTCCGCCAGATTCGTCTTGGAGACGGGTACATACGAAGTATGTTTATACATGGTGCCTTTCGCTGTCTCTTCTTTTTTTTCCTGCTCGCTGTACTTGCTGTGCCGCTCATGCAGTCACGTCCCGCCCCCTTGAACACGTTTCGTGATGCCTCGCCTACGGGGTACCTCTTTTCGTGCTGCAAATGCCTTTTTTTTTCGTGCTACAGGTTATGGGTTGGAGGGCTCACAGATGAAAGGGTACTGGGATTATTATCTGAGGAAGAAAAGCGACGGACTGCGCCCACTGGCGTCTCCCATCAGGCAAGGCCTCCATTTCTGCTGTTTTTTTTTGTTTGTCGCCGTGATCGCCGAGTTGTCCCCGCTGTCTGCTGTGTTTGGCATGCTAGCTGTTTATATGTTTGTACTCGTTTTGTGACGAAGAACAAGCCCTCTAAGGGTCGTTCTTAACAAACAACTTTTCCCCAAAAATTCCATTTTCTTTCCCCAAAAAAAACAGGAAAATGGGCAAGAAAAACAGGATTTATTTGTAATTTTTGGAATTTTAACAGAGGACAAAATATTTGGAAGGGTTCGCATTCCAATATTTGCACATATTTTTAGAAAATATGGAAATCCTAAAAATTGCACGAAAACAATATTTGGAAATTTCGGGGAAAAGTTGCTCGATAAGAAAGACCCTAAGTACTTTGAAGTGGTATTCATATTGTTTAGGAGTCGTGGGTGCACACCGAGGCTGTGTCGAACGTTTCACGCCAGCCCTGTCCTTGGTGCTCGCCTGTATGCCCCATGGACGCCGTAAAAGAATGGGCTGATACACGGCACAGTTATTCTAGGAGCCCGGACTCAACATCAGCTACGTAGTGCGGTCTACCTTTCCGCTCTGATTTCCTCTTGGACACTGTGTTTTCTCGTGACAGCGCCGATATTATTTTCTACCCCTGTCATTGTCAGCGGGTGCTGTTTTTTTTTCCGTGCCCTCATGAGCGAGCGAATTCCATAAGGTTTGACGTCCGCGCCCTCTTCGAAGACGGCTCTTTCCAGGCTCGGTTAGACATGCAACGCGGCTCACCCCCCCCCCCCCACTCAATGAAGCTGGCATCCATATGCAAGTCCGCCTCACAAACGGTTCTCAGTAGGATGCAGCTCACCCTTCAAGCGACTCGCGGAACACCTCACGGCGCTTCGCGCTTGGTGCTAGCAATGTCAGCCTGGTCGGTGAAAACCCGACATACTCCGTCCCGGCATTGTAGGGATGCGAGGGTCTATGGTCATACGACTACGACCATGCATGGATATGAAGTACACCCCCCCCCAACTCCTTTCTGGCGTGCGAATTGATATTTGTTTTCGCGGTTTTTCGACGGTGATATCAGTTTACTCTGCGAGTGCCCCCGCACCCCTTTTTTCCTCCTTTTTCGCACTTCGCTGGAGAAGCCGATGCTGCTGCATGCCTCGTCTTGGCCCTAACGATGTGTTGGATGCGCGCGCGAATCATGTGATGGAACATTTTACCCGCGTGTTTGGGAACTGAGATTTTGTGCACCGACAGCACGCACGCCAACTCGCGTCGTTTTTTTACTGACGTTTAACTTGGATGGCCGGCGTGGTGCGATTTGTGCCACTTTACCGCTTGCAACCTCTGCGATGGCCTGGACACGCGACCGCAGGGCCTCCAAGCGACTGCTCCGCGGACTCCCACCGACGCTACTTTTGCGAGCAGAGCACGAAGTCCTTTGGGATGAGATCGCACAGATGGGGCGGAACATTGCAAACGCCGGTCAAAAGGTGAGGACCCTCGGGGAAAAGTGTACACACGCGGCTGCAACCCAGGCTTTAATGCCGAAAGCGTGCGTTTCGCTGCAGCTCTGGCAATCGCAACGATAAACGCCTGGGAGATAGCCGGCAACAGTACAATAATACTCCAGTATATCGTGTCTCTCTTGTGTCAAAATTAAGTAATGTCTTGAAAAATAATATGAATTAAATAATGCCTGGAAATGTCCAGGCATTTGAGGTAATTACGTTTTTGTGTGTCCGTAGGAGCAATAATCTACTCAGTCGTACGTGTGAATTCCCTGCTAGGTCATTTCCCTGGCGCGTGGTTTGCGCTGCCCTTGCGCCCTTGGTATTTGTTTCGTCCACGCTACCAATGCTCTTGTTGACAATACCTGTAAGGCAGAAGCTAGGGCCAGGGGGCAGAGGAGGCCTACAGGCTGGTTCAAGGTGAACCCAACAAAAAAAGTTTTTTTAAAAAAGAGTCGGAAATTCACGCTTGTTTTGGGAGATAGATCCTGAAGTTTTGCACACGTGTTATATGAACTTATGAACTCCCGCTAACCCGTTTCCGGACGGGGGTTATTTTTGTTTTCGCCAGATTTTTTTTTTGTTTGTTTTTTTGGGATATTTGGGCCTTAACGAATCACAAATTCCTGGCGGAAAAAAACAAAAACGGGTCGACCAGGACTCGCGAAACACGTGTGCAAAAATTCAGGAGTTATCTCACAAGGACGGCGTGAACATTTGGACTTTGTGCGGACAGCATGTGTTGTTTGCATAGTTGTCTTGAAATTTCTTAGTTTCAGCGTACTATCGTTTTTTGGCGCGTTGTATTCTACTTAATATTGACCTTGCGCAGTCAATCCTCGAATATTTGCGCGTTAATTTCTTCACGTATGCCTTGGGGTACCTGGAACCGGCTCGTTTAGAAAAAAAAAAATAACTGGCCATTATAGACCTTTTTGAAGGCCTGTGGTTGGCGGAGACACATCTTCGCCGCTAGCGCCACTCGTATGATCTTAACTAAAAAGATGGCTATGCCGCTCTCTTCCACTGATGATGGCGAAATACATGACAGTCGAGTTGATAATGTAAACGACCTTCGTGACTGGCAGAACGTGGGTCGTTCAGCTTGAGTTAGCTCCTACTTCGTACGTATACGTACACGTACCATCACGAGAGAGAGAGAGAAGGCACCGAAGGAGGGGGCCGAACACTCGAGCACATTGTTATGTAATTGCGTAGGCTAATCACGAGATTGATAAAAACAGCACTCTCCAGCTGCTTGCTTGTGTCATAACTCATTCGCCGGAGGCGTTTTTGCATTATCCTTATCAACAGTGTGAAGCAGTAGCGCCGTAACCTTGAGGGGATTTTGCGCTTTGCCGACCGTTGCGTACCCTGGTACGACTGTGAGCTACTCCGGCTGCCGTCAATTGTTTCGAGTGTTGTACGAGTACACCACAATAGTTACGGAGCTACAATCCACCGCAACAGCACTTCGCCTGGTCCAGCTACAACAACTATTGTGCTAAAAACAATGTTTACTCGTGTCGTTTGTTTTTTGTGGCGAATTTCGTTTTCGGCAACTTCCCGTCATGAGTCTCGTCTCTCGTTTATGTGCTGCATGACGGTGGGAACTTTGGTGAAGGCTGCTACTGCGGCTGTAGCAGATTGGGCCAACGTTTCCCGACGAAATACGTAGCAGGGAATGATAAACGCCGTCACTGCTGTGTCCGTTTCGTTATGTCGTGATAGATCTTCATCTACGTTAGGAGTGACAAGTTCCTTTGAAGCATGTACGTACTTCGTTCTGTGACTGGTGATCCGGCGCCGACAAACCCTTTCATTGCGAATGCCTCTGATTGAGGCGAGGGAACTCCCAAGATTGGTACTAAATCTCAACATTTTTGTTCCCTGTCTTGCTCGCTTGCACGCTCTCTTCAGGTGGAGGAGGTCCAAAGCAAGGGGTGCATTCATGGCATGTTCGCCAAGGGGACGGGTTCCTGCGGCATAGAGTCCCTGCTAAATGCCGCCGACTTTCTCAAGAAGCACTGCGCTTGAGCCAAGGAAGGTCGGCTTGCTTCTTCTGCTGCTGCAGTGCTGCTGCTGCAGTGTGTTTCGTCCGCTGGTATTAGGACTAAAGCGAGTTGCTCACTTTCACAGCCGCCTATATATATATAGGGCATACCTTAACAGGGCATGCCTTACTTTTGAGCTGGGTAGAGCCGGAAACCAGCGCCGTCCAATAACAAATCGCGGAAAATGCAATACGTCGAAGTATTGTTTTTTTAGTTTAGCCGTTTTTTCACCTGAGCCTTCCACCAGCGTACATGGTTGACGACGGTAACAAGTATTCATCAGCGTGAGCTCCTAGCTAGAGCCAACCCTTGTTTTTTTGGCGGTCGTTGTATCTTTTGGGAGTGTTATGTTTTTCTCTCTCTTATCTCTCTCTCGCTCGGTCGATCGATCGATTGGCGCGATTTGGCGAAGAAAGCCGTCTTCGCGACATGCAAGCGAAGGCCGCCGACGTTTTACAGGATAGATGGGTTTCCGCTCAGTGTTTTTCGCGTTTTCAGAGCCCTCCCAGCCAGAACCGACTGGCAAATGGGACGCAGATATCTCAGTGATGGTCTTCACGCACACCCTCCTTGAGTGACGTTGCTCCTTAACTCTATCATGCCTGGAGTCGAGTTTCAAGAAGGAGAGGGGGCACTCCTACCTCTGAGCGCCCCCTGTTTCCCGACGTGGGTACCGCCTGGCAGAATACGAGAAACCCCAGCTGGTTTTTCCCTACGTATCTATATTTACGCCGTGCTTGGTATATATAAGATGTATAGCACACGATAATAGTAGGGTGCGGTGGGTCGCTATCTGTATCGGGGGTTTGCAGTATTTGCAACGGCGTTGGGGCTCTGCTGTTAGCGATGGAGGGGGGGGGGGGGGGGGCAGGTTTTTTTCGTCGGGTAGGAACACTCGTCGGGAAAAATGTGGCCATCCAACAGCGGAGAAAAATATTTTCATCGGCCTGCTGTACGCTGCAGTATTGTTATGGGTCCCTTTTTGATGCGGTAATATTTTTAAACCGCTAGATGTCGGGCGCGTGAATTTGGCGGGGGCCTCTGCTGAAGGCTGCCGCGCATTCCACGCATACATGTAAGAAACAGAAAGCCGGAAAGCGCTCGTGTATATTGTACTCTAGAGGGTGCATCATTTTCGAGTGGCAAGACTGGCGAGCAGAGGTTGAGAGCTTTTGCTTTTCTTCAGAGTCAAGCGAGGGCAGCATGCACCAGTGAATAAGAAAACAGGCGTGTATCAAAAAGAGGAAATAACCGGAGTGCGTATATACGAGAGGGGGGGGGGGGCTGCGGTAGAGGTATGACCCCGGAGTCTTGAGAGTTGCATGGCACCGCGATGGGGGTAACCTATTTCAAACTTTTAATTTAAACTGCACCAGTAACTTCTGGTGTGCTGTATTTGTGTCCTGGTCACTTTCTGCTTGTGTTGGAAGTGCTGCTTTGTACGTAGGGAGACCTTGTATATGTAGAGGGCGCTATTAACGTGATATGTTAAAGACTACAGTGCCTGGTATAAACGTACAGCAGCAATTGGGTACCTATTTCGGTAGTCAACAAAACCAAGCTCAAGTCAGTCCGTGTGCAGAGAGAGCTTGTTTTTTTTGTTTTGTTTTGTAATCGTTTTTTTCTTCTTTTTCTTGTGCTCTCCTTATTTTCTTTGTACATTCTTCTTTTTTATGTTACCTGGTTTACTTTATTGGCGATGTGCTCCGTCGTGCCCTGTGCATTGACACCCCACTCGCTGATCTGTTGTGCCGCTGTATTGTGATACAGTTTTCCTTGAGATTTGGCGTTATTTCGTAGTTTTGTTTTCCACTGAATTTTGCCTTGGTCTGAGAAAAAACATCAGTACGTTCGGTACTCCGGGTATTATTGTCTGTGTCTTAGATGAGTGCAAATAGCAGCATTAGCGGTGGCACCAAGTCCAAGTGGCGGCGAAAAACACCATTTATTGATGGAGAAACAAAAATGGAAGAAAAACGCCTATGTGGCGAAGATGCGGAAACCCGGAGAAAGAGGAGATGGAATAAAGCAATTTTATTCAAGGTGGACATAACCGTTACTGTTGTAACATCGCGTCGTAGGTTAAATCGTATATAGTTTGGGATCAATGGGGCCTCCAGCTGCGACCAGCCGGAGACGCTCACCCAGGGTTACTACTCCCGCGTTAATTGTCTAGCAATCAACGCGGCACCCAGTCGCAGAGAGTAGGTACCCCGGTAAAATTCCACAAGTGTAACTTGTGGTCTCTGGAACGGATTCAATATATTTGTCTGTCTGTCTGTCTGTCTGTCCGATGAGTCTCAGTCTGGGGTACCCCACGGCCATTTTTTTTTCAAAAATGCTACACCCGTGCCGGAGGCAACAGGTCGGTAGCCCTCGAGGAGGCGATCGTCATGGCCCAAACCATACCTAATGGGGTGCCCTGTGTGTTAAGTAGTCAGGGTTGGCTCCCAGCATCCCAAACGGAGTTGCGGGCGAGCGATTGCCAAGCAGCACCGAGGCCAGTGCCTAATTTCAAGTTAATTGGATTTCATACTTGTACGAGCAGTCTTTCCAAGCCGCACCTTTGTTCTTCCCTACCTACCTCCCTCCCTCCCTCCCTCCCTCCCTCTCTCTCTCCCATCCCCCCTCCTCCTCCTCCTCCTCATCTTTCCTTTTTTGATAAAACAAAAAATTGGCCGCTGGTCCAACGAAAAACGAATACGACTCGTACTGTACGTAGCAGATACGTAAGTTCACATCATGCACCTACCGACCACGGCAGACCACGGTGAAAACCGGATTTTTCAAAGTCACTTTTTTTACCAAGTACATAAGACTTACTTGGTGGTAAGTTTCTCAGCAGTTTATCCTACAATCTTGATGTGGGTTGTGACCGTGCGAGTGCAAAGCAAGATCGCACAGCACCACAGCACCAACCAGCTCTGCAGCAAGCAGCAGCAGCCAGCTCTGCAGCAGTAGCGCACAGCTCCACCATATAACCCGAGCCCCAACCCAAGTACAACACGCTTCTCGGTGAAGCATGAACTTGCATCCGTCACACCCTACGACACCAGCAAACGACATACCAGTATGATATATACCTGGTATGCAGGTGTGTACCTGACGTGCTAGTATATTTTCACGTGTACCCGCGTTATTAAAAAATGTTTCAAATCTGCGGTATGAGCTATGCGTATGTATGCGCCATACCGTGCTGACCAAGAAAGGTGTGGCTTGGAAAGACTGCTCGTACACCGATGAAATCCGAGTCAACTCGACATTGGGCACTGGCCTCGGTGCTGCTTGGCCTTGTGTTGCTCCACTTATTTGGCGGCAAGCATGTGTACCCTTCGTTGTGTATACTTGTCGTGGGACTGTCAGATTCCAACCCCATCGGCTTGCGTACGACTCTCGCGTGCCGTGCGTACCGAGCAAATGCCGTTTTCTGGTTGAATTCCATGAGATGAAGAAAATATACCAACATACCTGTAGGGTAAGTAATATTCGTATGGTCTGAATTCTCCTGGTGTGCGTATTCCGTTTTCCGCAGCAGTACGAATATCCCTTCGGGTGTATACTTTTCTCGTTACTCCTTCCGTATTAGTCCACGTGCTTGGGTACGTCTACAGTCTACGGTATATTTACAATCTCAACGTATCTGGGTTGCGGGCGAGTGTATGTGATGCCTGTCTTACCCCGGACGATGGCCTGGCGTTGTAATGTCCACTGACCTTTACTGCCCTACCAAATATACGCATCCATACATCAGATGTTGCCCCCCAGGCATATCCATATAAACGACGGTGCGAGGCAAGTATTTGTTATATATTTATACCCGTTTTTTTTTAACGTTTGAAAAGCAACAAGCAAACCAACTATTCGAAATATTTCAAATATTTTGTTACCGCCCTACCGTAGTACCAGGTATCCATACATCAGATGTTGCCACCCAGGCATTTAAACGACGGTGCGAGGCAAGTATTTGTTATATATGCGATATAGAGTTGTGCCCTCCCTGGTGTTTGTGCTTCGTGAACATGCGCGTTGTGCTGCAGTAACATTGGGCTGTGCTACCTGGTCAGGTACGATCATCTTGTACTTCTGCTGTAGGTATCAGCAGATAAAACCCACGAGACAAAACCCGCTAAACGCACAATAAAACTAGACAAAATACAACGACCGAGATCATTGTACGTAGATATAGACGAGACTCGCGTTCAACGCGTCTATTCATGTTTGTGCAGAACACCAACTACAGTACTCGTACCCCCCCGCAGTTTTGCCTGTACGCGTGCCGCCTTTTTGCGTCAGTGCATGATCGTGTGTGCGGAACGTACATGGGCTACGTGGTCATGCGGTCTAAGTTTTTTCACCAGCTCGATTGCTCGGTCCGCAGTACACACACTTGTGGAATTAAGCACGCCAACCCGTTCCTTGGCCGTGCAATAACAATAAACACTAACAAAACTGATGTCGTTGTCGACGGTACACCTCGCTACCAACGATGGGCGGGCGGGATGGTCTGTTTTTTTCCTAGCCTTTTTCTACTACTTTGTCGTGCTGTTGATATCGCTCACGGGGTGATACTCAATCACTGTCTCCCAGTACAGCAAGGAGGCTTGCCTGAAAAGGGATCTGCCCTGCGGGCGTCCCCTCTTTTCCGTTTCAGATTACTGTTGTAACATTGTGTCGTAGGTTAAATCGTATATAGTTTGGGATCAATGAGGCCTCTCTGCTGCGGCATGAGATCACACCCATACTTGTTGCCCCTTCTCTTATCTCATTGACGTCGCTCGTTTGACTCTTATCCTTTCTGCGGGTTCCTTCTCTTACTTTTTGTCCCCGAACTTCTAGCCTAGCTGCTTATGGGTTCTGCTACCGTTGGTTATCTCGTGGGAAAGTTGTGTACGAGTTTCCGAACCCCTCAGACAGTGATAAGGCGCTTAGGTATGCGATTGGAGTGTGAGGCACCCGGAAACGCGTCTATTAATAGTCGGTGTGGAGCCTTTCGTGGCGTGTCTCCGTGCGGTTCTTCCGGAACTAACATACGCTCACTTCGTCCTTGAAGGGCGACAGCCGCGGAGTTTTTTATTGGTGGTCTCGCAACACTACCTTTTCCCAGATACCGCAGCCCGCAACCCACCGCCGTTACCATACGCTTTCGTCTGACGGATAACGCATACCAGGTAACGTCTGCCACAGTCGGCATGTCCTCTACGTTTCGCTTGGTCCTCGCCCCTCCATCCCATTAATCCCGCGACGTTCAGAAGTGGGGAGTTTTTTTTCTAGCCTCTTTCTACTTTGTCGCGCTGTTGTAGAGCTGCGATATCGCTTACGGAGTGATACTCAATCACTGTCTCCCAGTACAACAATGAGACTTGCTTGAAAAGGGATCTGCCCTGCGGGCGTCCCCTCTTTTCCGTTTCAGATTACCTGATCATCTTAAGGCATGAAGAAGCGCCGAAATCGCCGTTTTTAGCATTCCCTGGGTTTACCTACGGCCTCTATAGGCGAAAATCGAAACGAGTCTACATAGAAATCCGCCATAAAGCGGTACACCCGTCGGTGTTACGCCGGTTTACGGTATAAGCTCCGCGTATCAGTAGTTCAAGGCGGAACAAACCAGGGATGGTTACGGTAATCTAGGATTTCTCCTTACACGTAGCGACCGAAACACAGCTTTTTATTTTATTTTATCCTCCGGCGGATGGGTAAAACTAAAGCTTAAGCCCCCCATATTTCCACGTCTCACTGTGTGTCGTGTGTCAATTCACTCCATGCCCCCTTGGCAGTATCAGCCCATGCTGCAACTGCTCCGGAGACTTGAGCATGTTGACCCGACCTGGCCCCCGAAGGGGCCCGGTGCGGTGGGGATAGCCACCCGAAGAGTCATCTCTCCGGGTAGTGTGAAACTTGCCGAAGCTCATCCACCAACAAAAACCCAGGCCAAGAAGCCTTGCCGCCAGACTCGGATCAGTTACGATCCACCCTACCCGTTTGGGCGTTGGTCTTTTGAATGTACTTACGGCAGTTACGGCGAAAAACGGGGGTGATTAAAACAACCCCCCCGGGTTTCCACTGTTGCTTCATTGCATACGGTATAGAAACGCGAAAGCACGAACTGATCATGGTGCTAACGCCGCGCGATTGAGACGAACCAAGCGACAAGTGGGTGTGTTTGTGCATGTTTGCTGTGATGTACCGGTAGTCCAGTTACTATGCAAAAACAATCGAGTTAGGTAGAAAGGAAGACATTTCGACCTAAACTGTAGTTCCAGCTGGCAAATCCAACCTAAACAAATGACCAATCATTAACTGCGGGCACGAAATGTCTTCCTTGTCGGGCATTCGTTGCACGTAACGTCGTAACCGCCCCCCCTTGGACAAGTCTCTCCCCGGTATACCGTTTTCTGCCAGGCGTGCCGTTTCATGTCGCACGGCCCGAGTCGCATGAACCCTTTAAAAGAAAGAAACGTTTGAGCAAAATCTGTCACTCAACTAAGTAAGGTGCTGGAAAAACACAGCCAATCAATGCTGTATCAAGTGAAATCAGCGACGTACGTAGATCACTCTCGTGCAGCAGATGCGTGCAGTACGTACACCAGTAGAGAGAAAGGGATTTCGTGCCCGCAGTTTTCTGATTGGTCATTTGTTTAGGTTGGATTTGTAGGTAGGTACGTACGCCAGCAGTACGAGTAGGTGCGTGCAGTAGGTAGGCAATTAAGCAGTACACTGGGGAATGGCGCGGTAACACATATCGTTAGCGCTGCATTTCAGTTATTAAAAAAAAAAGTGTAACTGTTGAGAGTTTACTGCATAAGATCCGGCCTCATGACAAAAAGTTTCAAGACCAATCGTCACTAAAAAAAACAAGAAAACAAGAACAAATACATGTCCAAACAAATGGTGGACGAACAAAAAACAAAATACAAGTTACTCGTATCACGGGTAACTGCCCACCAATCAAGGCCTTACCTCGGGGGGCGGTACGCTAGCACGGCGGTGCGGTAGACTATAATCGCAAGGCAGAAGGCGGTGCGCTAACCTACTGCACCTGAACTCTACGGTATGGCAACTGCAGCACGCTGTGCCTGCTACTGTAACCATTAGCGCGAGAGATGGCGCCGTCTCCGCCAAACGGCTCCAATACACTGCACTGCGACCACTACAAGCTACAACGAACCGCGGTCACGAACCACAACGCCAAACGCGGGTAACCGCCTTCAGCACAAACTGTGCTCGTACCTGGTACATAGCATGGCGGCTAAACCGTCCATCAGAAAGAGCATCCCGTGAAAACGTCAGCACCTCCCGGCGGGTGCGAAACGCAACGATTATCAAAACAGAATGGGTCATCCTCATCATCACCTCACGACGAAATCATACAACCGCCAACTTGTGCTGCACATACGTGTAGTCTATGCACTCAGTTATAAGCTCCAAGTTCTAAGCGACAAAACCATACTATCGCCAACTTGTGCTGCACATACGTGTAGTCTATGCACTCAGTTATAAGCTCCAAGTTCTAAGCTGTACGTATATTTTGAGCTGTAAGCCCCACTGTTCCCAATACGCAAGGGGAGCGACCCGCGCGAGCAGAACCGCAACCCCCCCCTTCCCATCCAACGCCGCTGAGAAGTTGCAAACCCACCTCATCACTTAATTACCCGACGAACCATCCACTCCCGACTATTTTCAACACACACAAAGTATGCAGTGTACAAAGAGTGGATACATAGCTGTCGAAACACGGCAGAAGCACGGCTGGCTATGCCACATCTACAGATAGTGGGACTGTGCTCGACTATCGGGGCAGGCTACACATGTAACATTACCCACCAATCCCCCCGCCCCAACCCGTGCTCCTTCTCGAAAGGGATGCGTGGTCAATGGCCAAATGAGCAAGGCGAGCTACAAAGGAGTATCCCCCCCACCCCTACCAACACCACCACCACCACTAGATCCACCAACATCAATACCACCAGCCACAGCGCCAAATGCATCCAGCCTCAACAACTGCCACCACCGTCACCATTTCAAGCTGGATCTCCATGGTGGTGCGCTCCATCGCCTCGATTGGCGCATCTCGCACTGCCCGCTCTAGGCATTGCTGAGGCTCCCGATCGTCGTTGTGCCACTGACTGCCGAGTGCCCCTTGCCGACGTGCTGCCACCCGCCCGGCCGTCGAGCAGCGCTTCTCTTAATAACCCGACGCACGGTCCCAGCGGGCGTGCCAGCGCGCGATGGCAGCCTGCAGGGCCTCCGCTCCGATCAGTTCCTCGCACCTGCGTCACGGACAGTTGGTTTCCGCGGACAAAACGGGAATCGATCAGTGATGGTGACGGTTTGGACTGGTGTTAGTCGGAAATGGAGACGAAGATTGACGCCAACAGGCGGTGACGTACAGTACACGACGCCGAATAAGAAACAGGAAACCCGGTCCAGGCTGGATTTCTTATTTGAGAGAGGGGGTGCTTTCTACGCTAATTTCAAGATAACGACTCCATAATTTCTTGTTTTTCCTATAAAATATCAGCCTGGCTTTCTTATTTTAGCCTGTTTCTTATCCTGTAGATGTCCTGTACCTGTACACGCGATATCGCTATCAACGGTCACACGTTTCGCACACAGGTCGCCACATCGCCACGTCGTCTGCCTGTCTGTCTGTCTGCCTGCCTGCCTGCCTGCCTGCCTGCCTGCCTGCCTGCGTGTCTGTCTACCCTCATCTCAACTACTTTCGTGCAAACCTGCACGAGTCACAGAATAAACGCAATCCGACGCAACGATTTGACGCTTCGCTTGCCTGCCGAGCCCGACGATGGCGGCCTCTCGAATCTCGACAATGTCGCTATTCCGACACTTGGAGAGCAACGCCGGGATCGTCCCTCCTGCGATTTGTTCCCAGATCACTTCGCCCGGCTCCATGGCCGACGCCGGCACCTCTTGTACGCAACTGCTTGCGTAGCGACCTGCCCACTCTGCGAATTGGAAGTGGCGGCTCACTCCCCCCAGGACCTCAAGCAAGGTGGTGGTGTTGTACCCGAACGGGCGAGAGACGAGAGCATGCAGGGCCTGTAACGTCGAGGTTTCGTAAAAAAAAACAGGCGTTTGGCGCGTTGTGTGCATCCTGTCCATCTTGAGAAGCTTCTGCATCGTCGTGCAGGGGGATCCATCCAGGGGAATACATGGGGAGCGAAAATCGATGGACTATTATACTCGTACAGTACGTTTACTATTGTAGTAATATTCGTGTATATTTACAAACAGGTGTAAAGCCGGTCGCCCCGGTGGTTCAACAGGTAACCACGAAGCCTGTTGAGTTGGAAGCCGAGGGTTCGAGTCTCCGTATGGAGATTTTTTTTATCTCAAATGACACCAACTGTCGAGAGCTCATATTATAGCGTGGGTAAGCACACTTCGACGAGAGTTGACGAGGGAAGGAAGCGCTGAAATCTTCTCGCGATAAAAATGCAAGGCACGAACCGTAGTGGGGGGGAGGGAGAGGAGCCTGCTTTGTGACCCCGGATCTGAGTTACGACCAGGAAGGAGAGACAAAGGAAGGGCGAAGACAGTGAATGGGACGGAAATAAGAAAAAGAAAAAAAGGTGTAGCTGTCGTGCAATCAAGAAATAAAAGCACGGCCAGCGCTTTTAGAAGAATCCCAGATTTACAAAAATGACATTACATTCGCTACGATGGCATGTCGATAACGGCGTTGCCTCAGAGCGATGGGGCTTCTGCCCAGTTCGCCCAGCCAACCCACCTGTGACGCCCCCAAGACCATGTCTTCCTTGTCCGACCTCAAGAACGGTAAGCAGGCCATCGTCACCAGCCAGGCCTGGTCGTAGATGATCACACGGTCACCAAGGGCCCTGGAAAAAGTTAAGCGTAAGTCAACCGGAGAGAAAGAAGGGAGGGAATATGATTTTGCCGTTATTATATGATCACTGGGGGTGCAGGTCACACCTTCGCCTCTCTTGGGCTGCGACGGAAACACGACTACATGGTCAACACTATTTATTATATTATTTGCCTTCCGAGAATGTGCAGGGCATTATTCATTCAGAATGAAAAAGCTGACACAATTCGTCGAATACCACCAATCTCATTCAACCACTTCTCCTCCTCTGTGTGTACTCAATATAATACGCACCCTTTACCTAAGTATTGTACCTGCTACCAGGTATATATCTATTCGCCGTGCTTCCTACTCCGCATCTACATTCTACCCCCACGCATCATGCGCCTACCTCGAGTTGAACTATGGGTGGCGTGTTGACGATGTGCGGTGCGTATCTATGTACAGCACTACAAAGTCGTACCGGGTACCTGTTAACACCACTCGTTTTTTCCGAATACACGATCAACTGCTCGTGAAGGTTCGTGCAGTAGTGAGATAAATAGTGTCTGCCTGGTACGTACGCAGGGAGATTTTTATTTATTGGCAGTACAGCAGTACGTACAAAAACACAAGAATAAAGTACGAGGTCTACCTATATTTTTTTGTACCCAGGTATGATAGGTAGCATGTAAGCTTCCTGGGCAACCTGCAAGAATAACACGTATGCATGCATACATACCTGTACACTTCAGCGATGAGGTAGAGGCCGCGTGGGTCCCCCCGGGATTCCGGGCGCGAGAGAAACGCCGCCGCGAGCTCAAGGAGAAGAGCACTTAGGTTCGGCCCCATGATCTCCTCGGCCGCCGCAAAGTGGTCGACAACCACCACCCGAGCCGAGTTCACGGCCGTGCTGACCGCCACCCACCCCTGAGCAGCCCCGCGTCTAACTTTCCAGGCCACTTCCACCACCATCTGCAACACAGCCGCCAACGATATCGAACAAAATGCCCCGCACAGCAGTACGTGCACAGGGCAGGGTGTGCGTACCCCACAGGCGTCACCGTGTTAGTCAATAAGGGTCGTTCTTATCGAGCATCTTTTTTCCAAAAACTCCCCGAAAAATGTTTCCAAAAACAAACAGGAAAAAAGCAAGAAAAAACAGGATTTACTTGGAGAAAGTTTGGAATTTTAACAGAGGGAAAAATATTTGGAAGGCTTCGCATCCCAATGTTTGAACATTCTTTTGGGAAAATTTGGAAATCCTAAAAATTGCGCGAAAATTAGATTTGGAAATTTTGGGGAAAATTTGCTCGACAAGAACGACTCTAAGTACAGAGCGCTCGGGGAACGACAGCAAGGAGGATGTACTCGTGTCTTGCATAGCCGTAGTCGTGTTGGGAGGTGTTGTCATTGTCATGCGTGGCCGTAGTCTTGAGGTCATACCCCCTCGCATCCCTGCGATGCCGGGACGGAACAAGTCGACTTTTTACCGACCAGACAGCCATTGCTGGCACCAAGCTCGAAGCACCGTAGTAGGTGATTTAACGAGTCGCACGAAGGGTGAGCTGGATCTCACTAAGAACCGCTTGCGGGGCGGACGACTTCGGCACCATGTGCGTACTTTCTTGCGTACGGATGACAGCGTCGAATTTCCTTCGTTTTTTTTCGCTGTGGGGGAGCGTGTTTTGAAACGTCTATTAGTGTTGGACATACTATTCAGGGCCAAATATTCTTAGTAAAAATACTGGAATATACAGGTTTTCGTGTACATCATGGTTCCCAATTACTATGGTCACGCGTAATGGCGTCCTAATAGGCGATACTACTACTTACTGCTGGTGTTTTATGTGAAGCCCAACCCGTGAAGGGCATCCTGTAAATCGTTTTCTGTTCGAGCGGGGGGGGGGTAGTTAATATTCATGTATGGCCGTAGTCGTATGACCATAGACCCTCGTATCCGCACAATGCCGGGACGGAGCATGTCGGGTTTTCGCCGACTAGGAGCGGGGGGAGGGGGGCACACGCTTGCCGCATACATACCGATGAATCAGCCGTGTCTCGTAAAGGTGAAACCAACTTCTGTCGTGCACAAGGCGTTCGTTCACTAGTCCGCCTATATATATATAAAAAGCATGCAACATGAGGTAAACCGCCGAGGTAAGCATACCAAGTCACCGCGGTAGACGCTGTAAATTGTGATCGGCAGCATCACAGCGGTAACACACGCCAGCATCTTAACGCATTCGTTCAGGTACCACACACCAGGGTAGCCGCTTCCCAGTTAGGCCGGTCAGATGCCCCGAAAATGCCAAGCGATACTCGAGCAGCATCAGCGACCGAGGGGGAGAGGTGGGTGGCGAGGGCGCGCTCAAATTTGACTGGTCCGAAGTGTCCGCGGCACCTGTGTTGTGGAAGGTTGGACGAGCACAAAAATCGGGTCTTAACCAATCACGACTATGGTGTTTTATGTGAATGGGAGGTATAAAATATGCAGGCCACTTAGCGGTGCCGTCAAAGCGGGTCTTAACCAATCACGACTATGATGTTTTATGTGAATGGGAGATATAAAATATGTAGGCCACTTAGCGGTGCCGTACGCTACCAACATATATAGCAATGTTGGTTACAGGTAGGTACACGTTTTCACACAGATCGATACCATACCATACCCACCCCACCCCCACCCTGCCTGCCTGTCTACCGTTCTTTTCAACTGTACAAACCCTACAAGCAACGCAGCCAACCACAACGCAATGGCAGCACTTCATGCTCGCTCACATCTGGAGAGCCTTCTTCCACGCCTCCCCTTGCGTAGATGCGTGCGTAGATGAGGCGGCGACGGCCTGTAACGTCGTGGTAACAACAGCCGCGTCGAGCAGGGGGGGGGGGGGGGGGTCTCATGTGTAATGGGGTTCTTGGCATCCAGCTTGCGAAGGGTGCCGGTGTCCATCCAGCGCAAGGGGTTTGACGAAAGAGTCATGCCACGGTAGGGGCGCAGCAGAATTTTGTGAGCTCCTCACAGGAGGAGCTCAGTATCTCACCCAAAACATGACTGACTTCGGAAACATTCAATCTCGCAATCCGACCAAACCTTCCAATGCGGTAGTCCAAAACAAAATATACCAGTAACATGAAAATAGTATCCGGTGGAGTTACTCACGAAATGATAATAGTATCCGGTGGAGTTACTCACGTGAGAAGCACAATCGGTCAGAAAATATTGAGCCTAAAAGTGGTACCCCTACCGTGGGATTGCTCGGAAAGGATAGAGCTAATGTGACCACCACTACGGCCCCGCAGGGCCAACAGCAGTATGAAAGGAGCTGTCCACACATCACCCCCGATAAAAAGGCCGACAATAGGAAGACAAACGCTCGAGAAGCATCAAAGCATCAGCTCGTACGCCCGAGGCCTTACATTTCGCAGCATCAGGAGCAATGCACCGCCCATTCACATGCCAGGCACCTAGTATTATTGTGTTACGACCACACCCGTAGCACTGTTGTGTATCCCCCGCCAAAGACTCCGGGTGTAGAGTAGAATAGAGCAGGTTGGAGTAGAGCACGTAAGGTAAAAGTACAGTATAGGCAGTACAGCACGGTAGACTAAAATAGAGTCCAGTACTGTACCTGGTACGGTACAATACATTACAGTACGGCACAGCAGTACTGTAGTGGTGGCATGGCATGTCGATTGCGGAATAGCTTCAGAGCGATGAGGTCTCTGCACATGCATCCCGGTCTACCCACCTCTGCTGCCCGACGGACCGACGTGGCGTCTCTCCCGTTGTTCATGAGGTTAAACATACGAACCACAAAAGAGGTGAAATTAAACGCGCTCATAATCTCGGGACCTCGGGACCTGGGGGAGTGACAATATCGGCAGCGGACACGGAGGAAAAGGAAAAGAGGCTAGGATTGTCACCAAGAATCGTTAGTGCCACTGATATTGGGCATGGCTAATGGCGGTGCAAAAAAACACCACAGTCTTCGCCCACTACAGCATACAATCCAGATGCTGCAGCCACATACAACGACGGGCGTTAACCCCTCAAGAACTGGTCTCCCGTGTGTGGGGAGTGGGGACAAACTACTTGGAATCAGCGGGGGATACATTTTTTCAGTTCTGAAGGGGTGGAGGGTCGCGGCAGAGTTGGGGCGGAGGAGAGTCGATCGATGCCCTCGTCGCGCGGCACAGATTGGCCTACACATTGATGAGGTGGTACCGAAACAGTACCAAGTTTCCGTGGTACGCATATTGGGGGTACGCACCGAAAAAACTCCACAGAAGCGAGTATGGCATTGGCCTTGTTCTCCTGTCCCCTCGAACAAATGCTGAGCAAAAGTACGGGGTAGCAGAGATCGACGCGGTCCGGCCTGTCTTGGAAGGTGCTGGCGTAGTGGAACTTCAGCAGCCTCCGGATTGCATGGACGGCGGAACTATAGTCCGCGGCTGTCGGTTGGCTGTTTCTGATCTTCTGATGGACAGTTTCAGCAGTCTGGGCAAAGGTAACGGCCGTCCACGGTCCACCAGCCGTAACGTGTAGGACGCGCACGCCGGGCAGAGTATTTATTCCGCAGTGCATGTGCGTGTGTGTAGCCGTCATGATTATAGTGATAATGCGCATATCAGGCGGGGGAGGAGTGTTTCGTTATCTATCTACAGAAATGACGATGGTTGGGTAAGAGAGAGAGAGGGGGGGGAGGGGGTGTACTCATGTCGTGCACGGCCGTAGTCATATGACCATAGACCCTCGCATCCCTAAAATTCCGGGACGGAGCAAGTTGGGTCTTCACCAACCAGGCAGACATTGCTTGCACCAAGCGCGAAGCGCCGTGAGGTATTGGGCGAGTCGCATGGAGGGTGAGCTGCATCCTGCTAAGAACCGCCTGTGAGGCGGACTTGCATATGGACGACAGCCTCCAATGAATTGATTTAGTTTCTGGTGTGGCCAATTCCAGAGAGAGCAATGGGTACCACTACGTATCTGCCTCGTGGATGCCTTACCATATAAACACTACGTGATACGATCATTCCCCTCGTGCGGAGCAAAGGTTCTCCACCCCGCACAAATGATCTAACTCGACCGCCAGCATGGGTGACCGCCAAGAAAAAAGTGTGCCCTGGTTGTCTAGCTCACGCAGTGAGAGGCGTGTTTTACAGCGTCGTTGCCAACCGACGCCAACCCGACCTATAAATGTATAATATATGTATAGCGGGGGGGTAAGAGAGAGGGGGGGGGCAGATGGTCACCACACCATGGTGTTTGAAACACGGTGAATATCGTATATTGCTACAAAGACGGGGCACACGTGTGATATGGGTGATGCATATGCCGAGCAGCCAGTCAACGAGCCAGTCAACGAGCCAGTCGGGCAATCAATCAACCAACCAATCAGCGGTGTTCGATCTTCGCCGGTGGCGTTTCCCTACGACATACGACCAAGCTCGCAGCCGGTCAAACCACGCATGTTTTTGTGTGTGTACTATATATATATATATATTTACTTTTTTCCATCCCGTTCATTATCTTCGCACTTCCGTATTTCTCCCTCCCTAGTCGTAACTCAGATCCGTGGTCACAAAGTGGGCTCCTCTCCCTCCTCTCCCACTACGGTTCTTACTTTGCATTTTTATCGCGAGAAGATTTCAGCATTTTCTTCCCTCGTCAACTCTCGTCGAATTTTGCTTACCCATGCTATAATATGCGCTCTCGACAGTCGGTGTCATTTGAGAATAAAAACCTCCATGGGGAGAATCGAACCCTCCGGCCCAAAAGGCTTCGTGGCTACTAGCTAGACCACCGGAGCGACCGGTATATACGGAGCATCCACGTCCGACACTGTAGGAATGGATCGCGAAAACATTTCGTTGCAAAGGCAGAACAGAAGCACACATATCCCACTCACCAGGATGTCGATGGACGGGTTGTCGCAGGGTTGGAGCTCATTTGGCAACGTGACCTGGACGATATGGTCGCCTTGAGGGACGGCGGCCATGCTCCCAACGCCACCCGGCGGCTACAGCATGAGGTACCGGGGAGGGGGGGGGGGGGGGGCATAACATGATACATTAATTTATTCCGGGCGAATGCTAATAATAGTTGCTAGTTTTGACGTGATAGATTGACTTTTTTCGAGAGAATGCTATTAACCGTTGCTAGTTTTGACGGCTCCAAAAGCAGCCCCTTTCCGTCTTTGCCCGAAGCGTTCGCCGTGCGCCGTATATACCAGCGCACACAAGCAAGTTGACGACAGTTACAGTAGTTCCAAATATCTTGCTGCGCGAGTCCCCAGTGAAAGCTACACTAAACATACACCAAGCATCTCAATTTATGGGTGGTACCAGATATGATGCATATGTGTGCACCTGTATACCGTATCGAGCCGCCCCTTCCGATACTACCCCAGGTATCGATACAATTACATTATTTTGCAGCGTAAACACACACCAAGGAAGCCATCTCGGGGTATCCGGCTTGTTCGACCTCGCCAGCCGGCCCGTCCTCTTCCTCGTCAAGATTTCCATCGGCTGGGTCGCCGGCTTGTCCGGCCTCGCCAGCCGGCCCGCCCTCTTCTTCGTCGAAATTTCCCTGGGCGGCGTCGCCAGCTTCTTCGAACTCGCCAGCCGGCTCGTGCTCTTCCTCGACAAAATGGCCCTGGGCGGGGTCGTTTGCTTCTTCGACCTCGCCAGCCGGCCCGTGTTCTTCCTCGACAAAATCGCCTTGGGCGAGGTCGTTCGCTTCTTCGGCCCCGCCAGCCGGCCAGTCTTCTTCCTCGTCAAACTCGCTCTGGGCCTGGGCGGGGTCGCCGGCTGCTTGGATTTCGTCAAAGTCCTCTTCGTCGAGGAGACCACCTTCAGCGATGGCGTGTAGCTCCTCCGACAGCTGCAGCATCAAACACCGGCGGAAGGGAGGCCGGCGAGCGATAGCATACTGTTTGAAACCAGTATTATTATAATATACAGTGGAGGCTCCCCAATAAGGCGGTCTGAGTGTGGCGGTATCCCGATATAAGGCGGTCAAAATCGCTTGGGGCGACTGGGGAATCACACTCATAACCTGGAATGAATAATGCGGCTTCCCTCTATAAGGCGGTCATATTGTTCTGCTACACCACCGCCTTACTGATGGACCCTTATTGTAGGACTTTTTTAGTGGTACGACCGCTGCTACGCCAGCGGGGTCGGTATCATACCCATCTATCCACCCACCCAGTCAGCCAGCCAGTCAGCCACCTACCAACCCACCCACCCACCCACCCAGCTAGACGAGTGCTACGATAGAGCTGTAGGGTATGCCGTTTTTTGGCGGAAACGTTATCTGAATGATGAGGCTTCTTAACCTAAATTCGTCGGAACTTCACTCTTGTGTTGCACGATTTTTCATTGTATTGTTCGGCCATGGTATTGTTCATCGGGTATATAGCCCTTTTAGTTGTCTCCAAAATGTGGTGTGGGCGAGGTACAGAGCCTCGTAAGTGACCACCCTTTGAAGGCAAAAACATGGTGCACTTTTACCGTAGCATGCGTCGGTACCAACCCACCCACCTACCAACCCACGATGTACAGCAGTACAGCAGTGCATATGCTCCCCACCCACCCACCCACCCACCCACCCAACCCGACACATCGACTCCACTCACGCACACGCCGGTACTTCCTCAATATGTGTATGTGTTGTAGTGTGCAACACATCGTATGTATGAGTTTTAGTATGACCATGCTATAATGCCATACAATTAAATAAATACAACAAAATCACGCTTATTACACCCATACAATACAAAAATAGCAAAACTAAATAAAAATCTCGAGAGGTGTGAGGCTCGAACCATGGCTTTGCCGAACAGAGCCGAGCGTTCCACACACCGTTGAACCAAAGTCCGGGGGGGGGAGAGGAGGTGGGGAGGAATACTCTTCCCTTCCCGAAAATATCGCCTTCCATACAAATGGAAACTTGAGGGGACACAAAAAAAACGGAAGGGAAACGCCTCAAAAAGAAAATTGAAACCCCTCCTTTGCCGGAGACCCCCCCTCCTCCCGGGGACGGGTTGCCTCGTTCCCCGGAGGGCACCTTTCGACCCCTCCCCGCTCGCTGCGTTTGGCTGCGGCGTCCCTGCTTTCATCGGGGGCACCGATAATTTCTGTGTGGGGCGGACGTGGCGTGGTCACGCGGCCGCGGGGGGAGTCGGGTGGCGCTCGGGAGCGCCGGTGCACCGCGGTACATACAAAAACCGAACGAGCTTTGAAGATCCAGTAATATGTAATTGCACAAGCGTGTTAAATAATAAGCTTTTAGTATATGTTATTAATAGTAGTGGTAGAAGTAGTATTCAACTACTACTACTACTGCTGCTGCTGCTGCTACTACTGCTGCTACTGCTGCTACTGCTGCTGCTGCTGCTACTACTACTACTACTGCTACTACTACTACTACTACTACTGCTGCTGCTGCTACTACTGCTGCTACTACTGCTACTACTGCTACTACTGCTACTACTACTACTACTACTACTACTACTACTACTACTGATGTTGCTGGATATTCAGCATCGATACTGGAGAGCAATATTCAATGTTCATAGTGCCCTTCCATTCGAAGGAGGGGGGGGGGGGGCTGCACACAGCTCCCGCGTACCTATCAATCTACCGCGCCTCGCATAGACATAAACCAAACTAAGCCGTGCACGAGGCGCTCACGATTCGACCTACAAAACAACACGCGGCAAGTGAAAGGAACAAAGAGTCGAACCTAATCACCAACTCCAACACCATGATTGTTGATCGACAACACCACAGCGGAAGTATACGCCAGGACGCATACAAGTACCATCCACACCTGAATGTACGCTTCCTGAGTAGGCGCTCTGATCAATCCAACTGCCGATCGCGCAGCATCAGCGACCGAGGGTGACAGGTTGGTGGCAATGGCGCTCTCAAATGCCACCGGTCCTATGATGCTGAAACGCCTGCATTTTGCAGACAGTTGGACCAGCGCAACACGCGAAAATCGACCAGTCACGAATGTGATGGTTGTATCTGAGTGGGAGACATGGATTAAGGACGACTAGCGGTGTCGTACGCTATCAATACACTTTAGTGATGGTTGCCGGTGTATGTTTCTACACACGTCGCCACCACACCCCTCTTCCTTTCTACTTGCCTGTCGGCCTGCCTGCCTGTCGGCCTGCCTGCGTGTCGGCCTGCCTGCATACGGCCTGCCCGCCTGTCGGCCTTCCTACCTTTACAACTCTTTTTTTTTCCACATCCCATTTATTTTCTTCGCCCTTCCTTACTCTTTCCTTCCTAGTCGTAACTCACATCCGGGGCCACAAAGTAGGCTCTTCCCCCTCCTCCCCCACTACGGTTCTTGCCTTGCATATTTATCGCGAGAAAAAATCAGCATTTTCTTCCCTCGTCGACTTGCGTCGGATTCCGCTTACCCACGCCACGAAGGCGCTCTCAGCAATTGGTTCCTTATTATTTTTTCAAATAAAGTCAAACTCTCACCACGGTGAGGTTTGAACTCGGGTACCAATGCTAGTAGCCTTTGAAGCTGACCACTAATCGACCGGGGCGACCGGTTGAGGGTCTACAACTCTACAAACAGCGTAACGAAACACAATGCAGTACCGTCCCTTTATTATCACTCACCTCCGGAGTCCTGCCTCCCACGCCTCCCCGTGCGCAGCAGCAGCGACGGTCACAGCCTATAACGTCGAGGTAATAGCATCAATCGCAGCGGGTGGGAGGGCGGCGGGCGGACGGGGGGCGGGCGAGCAGGCGTCTTCTGCTTAATCGGGTTCTTGCCATCAAGCTTCCGAATCGTGTACATGACGCGTGCTACGATAGAGGTATACCTTTTTTTGGCATAATCGTTTTCTGAACGATCGGGCTCCTTAGCCCAAAATCGTCGGACTTTCATTTTGTGACGAGTAATGTTTCCGAGGATTCTTCGGTCATGAGATTTCGCATCCGGAAGCACTTTCATTTTCCTCCAAAATCATTTTTCGGTGAGGTACGTATGACGCTCCTTAAGTGAGGAGCTCAGAAAAAAACATGGTGCACCTCTATCGTAGCATGCGTCAACATGTCCATCCAGCGAAAGGCCACGGGCGAGAAGGAGCGAGCCAAGGTTACCACCACTACGACTCTATAGGACTGATGCCGCAAGCGACGATAGAGGTGAATCATGTTTTTTCTGAGGGGAGTCGCTTACGAGAATCTGCCTCGCCCACCCACAAAACTTTTTTCGGAGAGAACTCAAGCGCTAATACCCGATGCAATATCCATGGCCAAAGCATACAAATGAAAAATCTGCAGACACAAGATGAAGTTCCGACGAATTTTGGTTAGAGCCCATCATTCAGAAAACGTTTCCGCCAAAAAAAGGTACACCTACGAGTATACCTCTATCGTAGCACGGTTCTGATAGCATCAACATAACTGTCCAACCATCAACCATCGAGAGAAAAGTGTCACAGAGAGGAAGAAACCAATCGGGGCATGTCGATCGCGCTTTTAAACTCAAAGCGATGAGGTCTCTCTCGACCGCCCAGCCAACCCACCCGCGACGCCGCAAGGACCGTAGCGCCTTGCCCCTGCTCCATGAGCAGAAAAGCCGCGCCAAGGAGATCGATAAAAGTCGAACTGATACCGCCCAAACCCGCGGCACCCGGGGACCTGGGGAAACACACAGTCGGCAGCGGGCACGGAGGAAAAGAGAAGAACTTAGGTTTATCAGGAATGGCGGTTGTCATGACTGGCATTTGTCGTGGCTGATGGTGGTACGAATATGTCACGGTCTTCCCCCACAGCAGCTTGATCTGACACTGCGACGACACAGAATCGTGCGTGTTTTAAGGGTCGCGGAAGAGTTGGGGCGGGGGACAGTCGATTGGTATCCCTGTCCAGGCACCAACCCGGCCTGCACGCCAATGAGAAGATGCTGGCACAACAGTGGACATGTATACTCGTACCCCTGGTACACTACATTTTGGGTACGCACCTGAATAGTTTCACCAGGCCTAACAGCCCGTTCAGCTGCACCTGTGGGTGCGGGGCACGCATGGCCTGAAAAAGCAGAGGAACCAGCTCGTCCCCGGGGTTTCGCATCCCTCGGAATGTGTGCTCGAACTCGAACCAGAGCAGCCGCTGGACAACCTTAGAGTCGCTGTCGAGGTCTTCAACAGTAACTTTCCCCACGTGGCCATCGTTTCCCTCGAGCACTCTGCCGACGACCTGAACCGTCACACGGTGAACGTTTCACGGACAGTGACGTACAGAACGCGCACGCCAGGTAGGGCCTTTATTCCGCAGTACATGGTCTATGAGTGCATACCGCGTTGATTAGGAGTGATCAAAAGTTGGGTCGAGAGAAACAAGAGCAAGGTTGTTCTGGTATCTACAGTGTTGGTGATGATTGCCCAAGCAGGGGGGGGGGGGCGTACTCATTTGGTGCTTGCCTTAGTCATTTGACCATTGACTGCGCATCCCTTTCGAGAGGGGGGGTGTACTTCATATTCATGCATGGCCGTAGTCGTATGACCATAGACCCTTGCATGCCTACAATGCCGGGACGGAGCATGTCGGGTTTTCACCGACCAGGCAGACATTGCTAGCACCAAGCGCGAAGCGCCGTGAGGTGTCCGGCAAGTCGCATGAAGGGTGAGCTGCATCCTACTGAGAACCTCTTGTGAGGCGGACTTGCATAAGGATGGCAGCTTCAATGAGGCAATTTAATTTCCGGTGTGGCCACTTTCAGAGACAGCAATGGGTATTATATTATGTATCTGCCTCGTGGGTGCCTTACCATAAACACTACGTGATACGATCAGCCCCCTTGTGCGGAGTTGAGGTTCTCAACCCCGCACAAATAATCTAACAAGACCGCCAGCCTTGGTGATCGCCAAAAACAAAAACGGTACCCTGGTTATCTAGCTCACGCAGTGAGAGGCGTGTTTTGCAGCGTCGTCGCCAACCGATGCCAACCCAACCTATATATAATATAGGGGGGAGGGGCAAATGGTTATGAAGTGAAGGCTTTTCAAACACGGTGTAAAATATAGGGGGGGTGATATGGATGGGTGTGCCGAACAAACAATCAAGGAGGCAGTCGATCCATCAACCAACAAATGTGCGGTGTTCGATGTTTGCCGGCGGCGTTCTTTACAGCATGCAACCGAAGCACACAGCAGGCCAGAATGCCCGTTATACGTTGCATACTCGGAATCGTCACGTCCGTCACCATAGTACCGAGTCACAAAAAACGGATAGTACAAAAGCGGAAGCACATATAACCCACACACCATGGTATCGTCGAGCAGACCACCTTCGGCGATGGCCTCAAGCTCCTCAGAAAGCTGCAGCATGAGGCACCGGGGGGGGGGGCAGTCGAATGATATCCGGATATCAGTATGATTGATAGCAGGCGTGCATACAGTATGATACATGTGTACACTTGGGAGTACAATGCCGCCATGTGCTGTGGGTCCGTATATCGTATCGCGTCACCCTGCTGCTCTATTCCATTTGCTATGTAAGTTGTCGTACACACCCATATCCCCAATGCCGGGCTGTTTGAAGCGTCGAGGCGGTTAGTCGTCAAGTCTTCGCCTTGGGCAATGATCCCCACCTCCTCAGAAAGCTGCAGCACGAGGCACCAGGGGAGGGAGGCAGACGAACGATATGGCAATAGTAGGCTGTCGAAACGTATGACAATAATATTAATTGTGTACGAAACACAAGGGTATGTATAACATGACCATACTAAAATGCCACACAACTAAACCGAAACAAATAGGCATGAATAAAAAAAAGCATGCAACTTCCCACCCCGCCTAAAAACAACCAAACGCAAAGCAGGTGGGATTTCAACCCACATTTCTACCCTCCATACCCCCGATTGGTGATGTTCACCATTCCAGTTTATTTGTACCTCACATAGCGTGTAGAGGGGAGCGGAGGGCTCCAGACTATCTGTTTTTGACTGACTTTGATCGCTTTGCGGACCCTTCGGGTTCCACTTTTATTTCAGTATACCTTTTTTGGGTAAGTTAGCCTGTGACCACGGGAATCGACCGCGTCAAGTGTTGGATTAGTACAAACAGATGGAGGTACTGGATAGAGAGACCGGCACGGCTTTTAATGTGAAGACAACAACAACAAGAGTCGAGCGCTCTACCGCTGATCCAAAACAAAGCACAGGGATTTCTTGCCAACCCCGGGAGGGCACTTTTCGCCGCTCGCCGCTCGCCGAGTTGACTGCAGCGTCTCTTGTTTCTCCGGGGGCACCGAGAGTTGCTGTGTGTATCACCACCACGTATAACTAGCGGCGTTCTTATCGAGCAGCTTTTTTCCATAATTTCCATTATTTTTTTTCCAAAACAAAAAAGGAAAAAGAGAAAATAATGGAAAAAAAAGGAAATATTGGAAATTCTTCACAGGGCAAAATGTTTGGAAGGATTCGCGTTCCATTAAATGGGGGGGAAAAAAATGGACAAAAGGGAAATCTAGAAAATTGCGCGAAAACAAAAATGGAATTTTTGGGAATGTATGGCTCCGACAAGAATGACCCTAACTAGCGGCATTGAGTGTTGACCCCTTAAGAACTGGTCCCCTGGTTTTATGGACCAACTATTTGGAACTAGTATGGGATAACTTATTCAGTTCTGAATGGGCTAAGGATACGTACGTACTGCTGTAGCGGCTGTTCTTTGTACTTTCGAACTGAAGCAACAAATTACCTCATGCTTCTACAACTATTTCCCAAACATGTTCCAGACCCCACAGTCCCACATCCCGTTTCCGAGACTGCACATACATTTTGACCTACAAACTGCCAACCTCTTGCCACTTCATAGATACGAAGATGTTTTGCTACGTAGATGCTTCAAAAATCCCAACAACTGTTCGTAAACTTTCCCCCGCGGTACCAAAAAAGATAGTATAGCTGTCGCTAGGAACTCGCGCAGCAGGATATTAGTAACTGTCGTCAACAAGTGTGCATTGGTGGGGGAAAAAACAGGAAAAAACGGCGACGACGTGCCCCCAGAACCCCCTCTGCCCTCCATTCAGGCGGTACACGCGCATGATCGCGCAGGATATGGCAATGAGGATCTGCTCCACTTGCGGGGGCCTGAAATGACTTGATTTTTGTATAGTTGCCTGGAAATGACTTGAAATTGTATGGTGGGTCTGAAATGACTCGAACAACTTGTGTGCAGTAGTGGGGGAAAAAAAACAGGAAAAAACGAGGGTCACGGGTTCGAAACCGTGTTGACCACGCTTTTTTCGCCGGTAGAGTTGCAGTACGTTTACTTATAGAAGTAAATATAAACTGGATGTTCACACCACTTGTACGAGTAGGGTAACAGGTAATACAGGTACTTATCATCACAATGGTGAGGGGTTCGAGACCCGTGTACCTCTCACAAATTCTCTTTTTCATGTGAGGGTACAACGAATCAAACAAATAAAATTATAAAAACATGTTAGATAACAACGTCGTAGGCGAATAAAATCCAGGAATTTGATGAAAAGTGCCGACAGAAAAGTGCAGACAGATTCAACTGTTTAACCAAGTAAAAAAACGGTCGACTCTTTCTCGCAAGGGGTCTCTATCACGAGAGACTTGGTCAAAATTAGAAACTCGCATTCTATCGAGCTGGCCAATCGTGACATTTTAACGGTGAATGCTTCAGCTTTCACCGTTCGCGTGGGCACGACACGAGCCCACGCCAGTTCCTGCCCGGTACACCACCAGGTCGGCAGGCACGATGGAGAGACGAAGCGACGGAAAACGTTATCCGCCTCGCGAGAAAAAAACTCTCGACACGTATCTGAGGAACGCATCCAGTTGATACTCGTCAATCGCGGGGTAGTTAATGCCGCAGCGGGACTGCCACTGAAAAACAAAACATGTCAAACCTGTGGTATAGGTATGACATCCTAAAAAAACAAACACTACAGTAGTTTAAAATATCTGTGGGACACGACGCAAGCACGGCTGAGGACGCTCCCCACAGGGTCGGGAGAGACGAGAAAGGCAAGGAAGGCACTACGAGGAAACGGCGAGCCGAGAGGCGGGCCTCATTTCGAGCTATTAATAGCTCGAAAATGGCTCATAATCAGGTATAAAATGCTCCTTTAGATCGCTGACAGCCGACCTCGACATGTCTGCACTTTATGTGTATCAATATATGTACGACATTGTGTGTTAATCGTCTCCTAAAAAACAACTACTGGTATATTATTTCACCCGCCTTTACCACAAATATGTATCACGAAGCTTCCTTCATTTCGTGTTTGGGCAACACACCAGGTGTTACTTACGCCTGTACGCCATCACGTTAGATTGGAATAAGCACGACAGCATCAACAGTAGCATCGACATATTACAGTAGACAAGCGCAGCAGCAACAACAGCAGCAGCATCAACAGCAGTGCTATCGTACCCCCCCCTCCCAAGATAAAGTCACAGTAGCACGCCCCCCCCCACAACTGACCCCAACCAAACTTCTCGTCTCACCAAACCCTTGCGGCTGCCCTCGGTCGCACGAACATTTTCCACCATGGAGGCGAGGTTTCCCATCATCGCCTGTACTTCGTCGAACCGCTTCGTCATCACTTCTTCCAATCGACGCTGTTTAGCGCGGGAAGCGGCGAGGGGGAACACAGCGGTTATTTTACACAGCAGCCCCCTGAACTTTACTAGTTAACAGAAGGTCTTGCGATGCACGACCCTACTATCCATACCTGTATGTACTTGTATTACGCTATGGAAGAACAGCATCGGGCGAGGACATCTATTACAGGGGGCCATAGTAAATAGAACCCAATGTTTTCGGTAAAAATAGGTTATTATATAGGTTTTAGTGTGTACGGTAGGTCCTATTTAATAAGCTCCCCAGTAAATAGTGGAATAACTCAAGGTTTTTCAGCCGATCGCTCAACATAGGTGCGTTCCGGATAATACATAGGTGTGTTCAGGGTGTCACCGATATAAGTCGAAAGAGGGCGCATACAGACAATATGGACAGAGTCAACCAACAACGACGATCTCTGAAACCCAAGGAATCACGGGGCCGTGTCGACAACTAAACGCGACCGGCTTCCTTGCGGCTACAATAGCTCCCGAAAAATCAGCTAGAAAAAAATATACGGAAATATTGTAGAAAGGACAGCGAGATTGGGGTCAATTACCTGACCGGCCTGGAGGGCAGTCACTTGTTCCATCAAGACTCGCGTCGATCGCTGATGGGTGCACCACATATGAGGCACAGAGACGGAGAGAAAGGGAAAACAGCGTTGTCAGAGGAAGCTTCGGACGGGGGTGGCGAGGGGGAGGGGGAGAGGGGTAGGAATCTTCTTCTGACTTGTTGGGTGAAATGTGTTTTATACCACCGACGAAAGCCAAGCTACGTTGGTACAGACGTGCATGACTTTTTACCTCCGAACAAAGGAACGACAAACCAAATCAAAGCCTTTTACTCGCAGTACTGCAGGAACAGTATGTGCCAATAGCAGTAAAGGCAGTACGTCAATATATAACAGCCGATTTTCCTAATTGAGGATTGCCTTTCCGATGAGAATGAAAATCGAAAATTTTGGTTTTTGAACTGTAACAGATGTATTTCCCTCACAGTCAAAATTTACACTGTAAACTATTTTCAGTTGTGACAGCCGTCGACGACACAAAAAAAAACGAAATCGGGATCGGCAGTCTCAAGATATCGAAGATCCAAGAAAATCTGAATTTATGGGCGAGGTACCTCGCCCATAAATGCCAATTCCCTTATATCCTCTGTTTCACGAGCCTGTCAAGGTTGATTTCGCTTTTTTTTTTCGTGGATCGATACCTACCATCGAGGAACATATACTCTAGGTTAATTTTTATTGTGAGTGGAATACCAACTCGTGAAAAACAACAAAGTACTAAAATCGATTTTCATTCTCATCGGAAAGGCAATTCTCAATCAGGAAAATCGGCTGTTATATATAGAGAACCTACTAACAGGGCATAAAAACATGCTCCGGTACGGTCTGCGAACATAGTACCCCTCAGTCTAGCCCAGCCTCGCTGCGCTTTCGTTTTGTTTCGTTTTTATCCGTTTCCACCTTGGCTCTATCCAACCCTTGCCCTTATATGGTTGGTTGAAACTTAGATCCGAGACGACAGCGAAGTTGAAACCTCTTGTTTTGTTGCCACAGCTCACTGCCTACCTCGTGGGCCACACAGCCTTGGCATGCAGGTAAGTCGTCGGCCTCGTCACCACCACCGCCGCTGCCGCTGCCGCCGTCGCTAGTGGTGACGGTCGTAGTGCTGCCGCTGGTGGTGATGGTGGTGGTGGTGGTGGTGTTTTCGCCGCTGCTGGTGTCGCTGCGACCGATGCTGCTGATGTTATTGCTGCTGCTGCTACTGCTGCCAGCGCCGTCGCTGCAGCTAAAATAGCCGTCGTCGCTAATGCTGCCACTGTAGCTGCTCCCGCTGCTGTCACTGCCGCCGAGGGAAGGCGGAGAAACTTCCAGAGAAAAATCATCGCAGCCAAGCCTATCTCCGTCCAACTCCAACGACTCTCGGCCTGACACCTGCTGGGTACACCGCACAGCAAACACAGGAGGCGGAGAGCGAGGGAAAGTAGATTTAGTAGACGTAGAGCTTCGGACGGGAGTAGAGAGGGAGGGAGGGGATGGGGCTCTTCTGATCGGATGGGTGTGATGTACTACTGAAGAAATTTATGCCGAGCTGATTAAGATGTGCATGAGCTTCTATCTCCGAAAAAAAGAACGATCGATCATTTCTGACGAGCCGTTTCTTACAGATCTACTATATAACATCCTTAAAATTAACAGCAGCGAAGGGAGTACGACAATCTTTACAGCACCTGTATAAGAACAAGGCGTAAACATATTTTATGGGGCAGCGGCCAAAAACAGGTACACCTGGTCCGTTCGGGGCCAAAAACAGGTACATACTAAAATCAAGTTTAAAACGCACCCCACGAACCTGCCGTTCCTTGCAATGCAAAGTAGAGTTTTTTCATGCTCTTCGTGCTCGCCCGGTGGCTACGTATACGAGTAGCTGCTATTAATAGTACGAGGAACGAATGCCTGTGCTGTATTCTCCCTTCTCAACTTTGGTGACACCCCTGGTATTCCAAGTCAACCATAATCCCGAAGGGGAGCCTTCTGTCTCGTATTATTTCGGCGGAGGTGTGCAGGCAGATATGTGTGTGTGTGTGTCGCTCGAGTGGCGTGTAGTGCGAGGTGCGAAGGGAGAAGGGGGTCTCCGCGTACGTCGGCATTTGTATAGGGGGCATAGGGTGGAACTATGATGGGCCTCTGATTGGCTTAAAAACGACGAAAAAAAGGTGAACGTCAAGCAGAGTAGACAAAATCAGGTATACCTGGGTTTTGAAGAGGCAAAAACCGGTACAACGAGTTTTGGACCAATGGCAGCGCACTTGGAGTGCGTTTTTGACTTGGTTTTAAGTATGTACCTGATTTTGGCCGCAAATAGACGAGGTATACCTTTTTTTGGCCGCTGCCCTATTTTATGTCGGTCTGCGAACATCCTTCCACACACCTGCTTCCGGTCCCACTACTATTGCCGCTTTTTGTTTTCGTTCTCTTATCCCGTTTCACCTTGGCTCTAGTCATCCCTTGCGCTTCCTTGGTTGATTGAAACTTAAATCCGGCCGAAAATCAAGTCGAAACCGCCGATTGTGTCGTCACAGCTCACTATTACACCTACCTCGTCGGGCAATCCACTTGGAAGCGGTGCCCGTGACGTGCTATCTTCTTCCATCGCCCCTGTTCTCGGTGGCGTGATTGCCTCGACTCCCTTGGCCTCGGGAAGAATGTCGTCAGCCTCGTCGCTCCCGCCGCCGCCGCCGCCGCCGCTGGCGCTGCTTATGCTTGTGCTGCTGCCGCTGCTTCCATCGCCGCCTCCGCCGCTGCCGCTGCTTCCATCGCCGCCTCCGCTGCCGCCGCTGCTCGAGCTAGAATACCCATCACTGCTACTGTTTCTTTCGTTGCCGCCACCGGTGCCGTCGCTGCCACCGCTGCCACCACTGCCGCTGCTGATACTTATGTTGCTGCCGCTGCTGTCGCCGCCGGCACTCGGGCGTGGAGAAATCGGCAAGGCAATCGGCAGAGGTGGCGGCACAGAGTGCTCTACTTCTGCTGCCGCTGCAGGTGGTGTCGATTCGAGGGCCCTGAGGTGAGCCACTCTCCTAGCCACCATGCCGAACAACGATTTAGACACGACCTCCATGTCGCCACCCCCTTTGCAATCGCCACCTCTACCGCCACCGCCCTCACATCTACGACCACCGCCGCTACCTCTAGCCAGGCCCCCCCCACCACCACCAGCCCCACCACCACCACCACCCCTAGTCACACCACCACCACCACCAACACCAACACCAACACCGCCAACAACACCCCCTCTACCACCATCACCACCACCACCCCTAGCCATACCACCACCACCACCAACACCACAAACAACACCCCCGCTACCACCACCACAACCCGTACCATCACCATCACCACCACCACCACCCCTATCGCCACCACCACCACCATCACCATCACCACCCCTATTGTCACCTCGACGCCTATCACCAGCACCACCCCTACCAACATCACCACCACCATCAACACACCCACCCTCTCCACCAACAACAGCACCAACTCCATCATTACCAGCAACAGCACCAGTACCATTCCCAGCAGCACCAAGTCCATGGATACCGCTATCCTCGGTCGGGCACAGCTCGAGGATCACAGTGCCTTCCTCGAGTGAAACACTTTTCGCTTTCTTCTCCATTTGGCCAAAAGCTGATTGACCATTCTGGCTCGACCCAGCCCACTTTGCGAGCGATCGGCGTCCGGGCCCCCCGGGCGCAAGAAAGGAGCCGCGGTCAATTCTCTGGGAGGCCGAGTGCACCTTGCCGAATGACTTCGTACCGCTGCGTGCCAAAAGCTTCAGGCCTAAGGCAAGCCGCCAGAGCTCGGGAGACATGCCTGTGCCGCTGGAAGTTTGCGCGGGTCACGCACGATGTTGGGCGGCGGCGGCGGCGGCGGAGAGGGTGGGCGCTGTGAACCATGAACAATAGTAGATACATGGAAGTTAAGCAGGTAGTAGGCACGGAAGGGAGAACGACTGCGTGTGTACAGTAGGGTTCCCTTTTTGTTTTGGTTTCCCTTGGTTTTCTTGTTTCGTAAAATGCTTATGGTTCTGAGTGGTCAACGTTGAAGCTCGTCATGCTGCACATTTTTAGGTCACAAACGCAATAAGTATTCACAATGATAAACACGCTATTAAAGCAGCGTATCATGTGTGAGGCATGTATGTGTACTATGATTGATCAACTTTAAAAAGAACAGCTGTGAGTTCGAGGGTTTCGTCGAAACTCATCTTTGCAAGCTGTGTGTGATGTATATATGGCACGAAGAGAGTCTAGACTGCATCTGTGGCCCTACCGGAAACATATATAAATATGATGCGAGCTGGCTCCAGCAAGAACCACACGACGCCCCCTTCGGGTCAAAGCTTTAAGCGTAACCGCACGATCACAACAAGGCCAAGCCATCGGTGAAAATCCCATTTAAGAATATGAGCAAATCATCGCAACATACTGGATGGAGCTGTTACAGGGGACCATAGTAAACAGGACCTGCGGTACACACTAAAAACTATTGATTTTCCTGTTTTTACTAACAATATTTGGTCCTATTTTCTATTGTCCCCCGTAATATTATATTCTGTGAGCAGGAAAGTCTCCTACTCAGAAAGAAAAAATGTAGAAAAAGTAAGAAGTTCAGACGTATTTTCATGGGCAGCGGTGCACTCCCTCCCGCCTTGTCATGACTCTATGCTGCCGTTTACCCCATTCCACTCGTGACTTCTTGTACCAGGACACCAGCACGCTTGTAAACCGTCGTCGGCAACGTCCAAAACATTTCCGCGAAAGCCTCGCCTCAAGTCGGTCGTTTTCTAGAGGCGCCTTTACCACTCTTGACCCACAAATCGTACCAGATAAAGTACCAAATATATTACGATTTGTTGGTGTTTTTACGTGTTTTTGGGTGTTTTTTTTTTCAAATCACGAGAACCCGTCGACCCTACCCAGCCCTAATCCTATCCCTAACCCTAACCCTAACCCCAACCCTAGTCCAGGCTAAGGCTCGACCCGTGCGCGGCTTCGCCGCGCGTTTTGGACAATTTGAAAAAACAACGCGCGGACCACTACCAAAACCGTAATATATTTGGTACTTTATCTGGTACGATTTGTGGGTCAAGAGCTCTGGTAAAGGCTACTGGTTTTCTAAGCCGTATACGAAGTTGTGTACTATTTTCGGCCCATTTTGAGGAAAAATTGCACATTTTCGCTGTACAGTAGGGGAATTTCGTTTTTATTAAAACTGGTTTTTCGGCCTACAGTAGTTTCAAAGCTTCGCGCAAATGGAAATAGAATAATTAGCAGGGTTATTCATGACTAAAAAAAATGAAGAAACTGCGTATCACCTTAGTGTAAAGCAAAAGCGAGACAAGGAGGATCAAAAGGCGAGGGGTGGGGGACCTACAATACTTGTATTTTCAACCGAGGCACTAAGTACCTGTTAAAAGGATAATTAACCCTAACTATTACGGGGGACCATAGTGAATAGGACCTACGGTGCACACAAAGACCTATACATTTCCCTTTTTGTACTAAACATTTGGTCCTATTTACTATGTTCCTCCGAGTAGCCCTAATCTAACACTATTAATAACGCAATGATCGGTGGTGTGGTACTTCCCACGGGATGCCCACCCGTGGGCATTCATCATATAAAAAAAATGGAATGTCAATCGTCGCAGTGGCCGTAAAACTGCCCGCTCAGGCGAGATTCTCAGACTTGCCCGCTTAAAATTATGCTGTTTTTACTGAGGTAGCGTTTGGTGACGAAACCCTAAGGTATTCGTTCCGGACGATGAGCATATTCTTGACTTCGACTAACGGCGGCCAGCCCCCCGACCCGGATCTCTAACCTTAACCCTAAGGAGAGGCATGCCTGGTTGGTGTGCCACCTCGTCGTTGTGCTTGGAAAGGCTCTATTTTCAATGCGGGCACACCTAAGGAAGTGTGCCCGCGCGGGCAGTTTTACGCGAGCTCCAATCGTCGGGAGGGGTGGGGGAAAATGGACGGGGGACGATGGAAGGGGGGTGGTGTACTCGATATCGCGTCCCTCTTTCGCGAAATTAACTAATTACAACGAACCCCCCTACTCCAATTATGCGTCCTTCTTTCGCGAAATAAATAAATCACAAACCACCCCCTCCCCTCCTACATTATACGTATTTTTAATGTATAGGTTTGGCGTCGGTTGGCAACGACACCGCTGTAAAACATGCCGCTCACTACATGAGCTAGACCACCAGCTGGCGGTCGAGTTAGATCATATATTTGTGCGGGGTGGAGAAACTTTGCTCCGCACAAGGGGGATGCTCGTATCACGTAGTGTTCATGGTAAGGCACCCACGAGGCAGTTACATAGTACTCCCATTCATTACTGTCTCTGAAAGCGGCCACACCGGAAATTAAATTAACTCATGGAAGCTGTCATCCATATGCAAGTCCGCTTCACAAGCGGTTCTTAGTAGGATGAAGCTTACCCTTCATGCGACTCGCGGGACACCTCACGGCGCTTCTCGCGCTTGGTGCTAGTAATGTCTGCCTGGTCGGTGAGAACCCGACATGCATGCTCTGTCCCGGCGATGTAGGGATGCGAGGGTCTATGGTTCCCCTTCGGAATAATTGTGGTTGACTTGGAATACCAGGGGTGTCACAAAAGTTGAGAAGGGGGAATACAGCAGCAGGC
>MEHQ01001561.1:310761-359731 GCA_008828725.1 Saccharina japonica | reverse complement strand
TCATACGACTACGGCCATATCTGAAAAGTTCGTTCCTCGTACTATTAATAGCAGCTACTCGTATACGTAGCCACCGGGCGAGCACGAAGAGCATGAAAAAACTCTACTTTGCATTGCAAGGAACGGCAGGTTCGTGGGGTGCGTTTTAAACTTGATTTTAGTATGTACCTGTTTTTGGCCCCGAACGGACCAGGTGTACCTGTTTTTGGCCGCTGCCCTTTTTTTTGTGTTTCGATTTTTTTTTTCTCTCTCAATTTTTTTTTGTCATCTCTTTTATTCTCTTCGTCCTTTTTTTCTCTCTCCTTCCTAATATTAATAGTCGTAACTCTCAGATCTGGCGTCACAAAGTAGGTTCCTCTCCCTCCTCCCCCACTACGGTTCGTGCCTTGCATTTTTATCGCGAGAAGACTTCAGCCCTTTCTTCCCTCGTCGACTTGCATCGAATTGTGCCTACCCACGCTACTATTAATAGGCGCTCTCGGCAGTTGATTGCGTTTTTTATTTACTTTTCCAAATACTCAAAAGTTCGACCCACGTGAGACTCGATCCCCGGAAACAAGCTCTTTTAGAAGCATTCGAGGGTACCACTAGACCATCGGGGCGACCGATTCAATGTATCTGGATTGCTGGCGTGTATCTGTTGTCCCTGTCGTATATCCACAGTACGATGCCATGGCATTGCGTGGTCTCCTCTCTCCTTGCTGCACCACCACAATGTATCTTTGCCTTGGCTTTGCGGCCACAGAGCTTGTACTATCTCTCTGCAGGGATGAAGAATCGGAGCGTTTGGTGTGCTGGGTGTCGACGGGTAGAAAGAAGAAAATACGTACACACAGCAAAGCTGGGTATTACCTGGTACCAGCTACCAGTACCAGGTATGTACATATATCAGTAGTGGACAAAGCATGATGCTAGTAGATCTTCCTCAAGGTACAGTAGCTATTTAGGCACTCTGGTTGGCTAAGGGTATGTTTTACGCGCGCGCTCAATCAACTTGGACTCTTTCCCAGCCACAGCATCCCGAGTCAACCTAGAGTCTTTCCAAGCTCAGCATCCACGCCGGCCGTCAATCTAGGGTCTGACCAAGCACGGAAGTATCCCACAACACTGACCACTGGCATAGGGTTCGGGTTAGGGTTAGGGTTCTGGTCGGAGGGTCGGCTTCAGGCGCCAAGCGCAACCCCCCCGTAAAGATCTACTATCAAGGTCTGTCCACCCCTCACATATAATATATATCTGGCAAAAGTTTTTGTCTACAATCGCCCCCTGGTATACACCAATACGTACAATGATCTACATTAGTTGGACCGGTCCGGTACAGCTGTACAGCAGCTGTACATCTAGCCTATGTACAACACAGCAGCAGCACTCCATTTGGGGTATATGTTGTCCCTTGTCTCTACGTACGATCGTGTGTATGATACAGCAGCAGCAGTTCGCGGGTGTCGACGGGTAGGAGCCATCTTGCATACGGTACCTCTCTGTCCGGAAAAATAAGGACAGTTTATCAGTAAGAGCGATCACCAAACGCTCCTCAAAATTTCGGACATACCAGTTAGTTTTTTTGTGACCACAGAACTGGTATCTCTCTAGGATGAAGAATCGGTACAGACACTGACTTGGTGTGCCACTGGGTGTCGGGGTAGAAAGGACGGTTTAATGTGAACACACACAAATTAAATGCAAAATTTGCAACATACGTAGCATGTGTCCCGAGCTTCGATCAACGTAAGGAGCTGCATGACGCACACACGCGGGCAGCATATCGTAGCGATGGGCGATAATGGTACTTGCTGCACGTTCTCTTCCTTGCGTCCTACATCATCAGAAGACGTGTGATTACGAGTAATATCACTCCCTCCGTGCCCCGCCCTCTCGTTTTTTTCGTCGGTTTTCATGGGGGTCCCAAAAGCAAGAAGAAGAGAGGGATTCTTTGCATCGTGCAGAAGCGAGAGAGAATCGATTTTTTTTCCAGTTCTTCAAGGCTTGTTTTAGGATCTACGGAGGCATCGAAATCCGGAACCTCCGACCTCCCCGCGAGTAAGATCGGAGGTCTGGATGACTTGTTGTAGCGGTGTTGTCCTCTTCCTCTCATCGAGGGGTGCTGCCCAAGGAGCGCAGCGCCGCTTCTGGATTTGCGATCTTCGCGGAAAGCCAAAACGAAAGCCCAACACGCAATCAAGTACAACTTTGGCCTAAAATATAATACTCGTTTTGCTTGATATTTGACTATAAAACGGTAATTATATTTCCGTCCAAAGCGTGGTATACGGTAAGGACGGCGATCTACAGCAGCAGTAAGGCTTTCTATGTATAAAAAGTATCTTGTCTATGTGGCGGTCGACGGTGGCCTCCGCCCGAGCGGCGCAGGACGGCAAACGGCAGCAAGTCTCACCTTTGGATGAGCTTGAAGGTTGCTTGTATTTTCCGCTCCATTCTTCGGGCTTGATTTCGCTCGGCCGTTGTAGGCCTTGTTCCTCGCGCAGGCATCGTGACGGTGAGATGAAGAAGAGATGATGGCAGATGGAGAGTGCGTTGTTGTGGTTGGTTGGGCAGAATCTGTCTTGCTCCCTATGCCCTCCTTGCGTGCGAGCAGAGGAGAGCAGGGCGGGCGCTCGCACACACAGTCAGCGCGGACAGCGCAGGCCTTGGGTGCGGTACGGATACCACAAGCTGGAAGCCTTCGCGAGCGTGAACCTCCAAGCTTTTGCTCTTGGGGTTTTGCTTTTGTGATGCGCTTTGCCGTTTGCCACTTGGACGACAAACACCAACTACGTAGAAGAGAGTAGGCAGGCGTGTTTATTTTAGTTGAATTTATGTGTAACTGACGATTTGAATCATCTATCGTACGCATAGATAGATGGGTATGACTTTTGTATACCTGTAGTCATATGTTTAGATGTGAATCATACGTATCGGGTAGATCATGATCTATCTGTAGATTGTAGATCATCTAGATCGTACATACATACGTACTTGCGGGGGGGGTTAGATATGTTGCGCAAGAAGAAGAGGAGTGTTGTTATTAATAGTAGTATCGTGCAGGTCCCACACATGATACATGGCATTGCAAGTTGTCCACTCTCTGCTTACTGCGTAACAATCAATGTGTACGTAGTTTCCCTGTCGTCGTAATCTAGTAACCAGAGAGCTTGTTGCATCTCTCTAGGATTGAAGAATCGGCACGGACACAGGGTGTGCTGCATGCTGCATGTCGACGGGTAGAAATAACAGTGTATAGTGTGTACCTACTGTCTGATCGTATACAAAAATAGATGTGTAAATGACTGGTGTACATATCATAAATGCATATCAATCCTCAACGCTCGCGCATCGTCACCGCACTGAAAAGTTTCAAACCGCACCAACAAACAGAAAACAAAATCCGCAGGGGTGTCATTTCGGGATACAACAGCGGCATAGTTGAAATTGGAAATTCGAAACTTCGAATTTCCCGAGGAGACCCCCAGCTCCGAGCTCCCACAGCAGTTATTATCTGCTGTTCAACGGCGTCTATTCTACAAGGTGAACACATCATATTAATGGGTTCAATTTTGCGCCAGATGTCGTTGACGAACGCAGGCTTGTGCTCCTCCTTCCTGTATGTACGTGCGTACAACATCGGGGGAAAATGCAAAAACCCTGAACAAAAGGTGCCTATCCCTCAGCAGTGCCGGCTTCCCATCAGTAAGGTGCAGGTATACAGCGCCGAAATTGTCAAATTTCCATCTCGCCTTTGATGACATATCCGTAAAGGTAAAGGTATCGTCTTTTTATATTGTGTTTGCCCAAGGATAGAGGAGAACGGGTGTTGCTCACAGCCTATCTCGGAGCGCGCGGGGGGGGGAAGGGGGGGGCAGTAGGCAGTCCGGTCTGTCTTTTTTCTGAATAGGAAATAACTTCTCCCACTTCACAAAAATATGGGGAAACCAAACACCGCCCCTCCCTCCCCCCACCCTCTCCCGGCCACCCTGCAAGACCGCCCGCCTACTCGACTTTATTTGCACATTGACGTAAATCTATCGGGCAGCTACAAACAAGCTGCGAATACACACACGCGGAACCACACCAACGATGCCCCCCACGCAAGCGCTCACCCCCACGAAAAGCCATTAGACTCTAGTCGAAACCCCCAACTCTCAGAGATAAGACCTACAAGCAGACCTGGGACACGACTCCGGACCCCCCCCACCCTCAACAACCCACGCGTTCAACTGCGCCGTGCAGCCATGTACCGGGGCCCCGTCTACTAAATGATACCCCTATTTTATAAGGCCTTCGGATAGTCTATAGCGCGTGGGGCAGGGCGTAACTCTATTCTAAGCTCCACACGCGACGCAATGAACACAGCAGCAGCAGCAGCAGCCGCAGCAGCAGCAGCAGCAGCAACAGCAAGCAGAAGTGGCTCAAGCGAGGAAAAAAAAACACGTGCGTTCTTTTGCTAAACTAGCAGGCGGGAACGAAGATTCCCCCAACCGGCTGCACGACAACAACAAGCGGGCGAGGGGGGCAGGGCCAAACGCTAGGAGGATCAAGCCAGCGAAGCTTACCCAAGCCTGGATGGATACATACACAAAACCTCGCGCTATATATCTCGCAAACTCCTGCTCCCTCCTTCCTTGAACTCTACCTCGCCACCCCACAAAGCACCACACGACAACAATACTATCATAGTAGAAAGAGTAGGAGGAAGCGGAGGAGAATAGTAATACGTACTAGTAGCACTGTTTATTTTCAACACGCGGCCGCAACAGGCGTTGTTTCCTTACTTTTTACGAAAAGGTTTCCTGCTGAAGTTGGGAGGCCGTGACTTTGATTTGGTTTTAGAGTATTTTCTACCAATCACGAACCGAAACCAAGCCGTCCGCCCGACACAACGGTCGGATAGAAGACTTGCTCAAACCCTAACACAGCGGTCAGCTAGAGACTCCTCAAGCCCAACACAGCGTTCAGATAGATAAGCTTCTCGAGCAGGGGTCCTTAGAAGCGACCCCGTAGTTTCAGTCGACTACAGTATCCGTACCAACTCTGTTGCTCCAGCCGGCCCCCCCTAAGAGCGCCGGGTATCAACCGACCCGTACCAACCCTACACCTCGGACACATCATGATCTATCTACAGATAGATAATCTGGTTCCTCACCTGCCGTTGTGGGATGTTGTGCAGGATCTGCAAAATACAGATCATAACCCAGAAAACATGTGCTAGTATAGATAGTGCAGACTCTGCGGATCCCACCCGTCAACATGAGGTAGATCATACAGGTCATACAGATCATCTGCCCTGAAAGATCTATATCATCTACTAGTGGGAATCGATGATCTAGATCATGATATGTCCGAGGTTGTGCAAGTCTCTTGTCCTTCTTCAAGCGGGCCCCCCTAGGAGCGACCCCGGGGCGTCAGTCAACTACCCCTATCAACACCGTCTTTTCTCACGCAGGGCCCGCTAGGAGCGACCCCGGGGTGTCCACCACCCGTATCAACTCCGTTGCCCCCAGCTTGATGAGCCTTTTGAGCTGATGGATGGTCGTTATCTTCGTCTGCAACCTCAGCACCTCACGCGCTCTTTCGAGCTGATCGGAGACGTTAAGCAAGAGAATTCCGGCCACCTGCAAGAGTCAAGGGCCGAGCGGGATGGGAGCGGGGGGGGAGTGTACTTAATTTGCATGCATGGTGGGAGCGGGGGGGGGCGGGGGGGGGCATCAGCAATGCCTTTTAAGGGTGGTGGCTTATTATCCGGGCTCCTCACCTGAGGAGCTCAAGCAATATCTCACCCGAAGCGTTACTTCGAAAAAAAAAAAAACTCGCAACCCGGCCAACATTTCTATGCACTACTTCTAAAAAAGCTATATTATTACGGGGGACCATAGTAAATAGGGCCTACGACTGTAAACACAAAAACCTACCTGGGAAATATTTCCCAATTTGTACTCACGACATTTGGTTACACTTACTTTGGTCCTCCGTAATAGTAAAACTACCATGCTGCCGGTACGTAGCTGTTCACTTGAGGAGCTCAACCGGTCCCAGTGACAAACTACTGCCACAGAAGGCAAAAACTAACTGCAAACCCTACTACCGTGGGGTTAGTGAGTCGCATCACCTATCCTAGCTTCGGTTACTACTGCCGTGCGGAGCGCGAGGATGCACAAGGGTACACTTGCACCCACGACCTCTCTACAAACTCCTTTGCATTTAGAGACGAATAAGTAATGCAGTCAGCTTGGCATAAACCCTCGCAACCGTTTACACCACAGACAGATCACCAATACCCACTTAACGACCCAGACATTTCAGGGCAGATAGAGCACTGATCTGTATGACCTAGCTCATGTAGCCGGGTGGGAGCCGTATAGTCTGCATGATCCAGCACATGATTCCTGGGTAAGATCTGTACGATGCAGATCCTACACAACATCTCATAACGGCAGGTAGAAGCTAAACGATCTATAGTAGATAAGATAGATCGTGATCTGTCCAGCGTGTTGAATTTCACACCACCATGCTTAGGGCTGCGAGTTTGCTGGACTTGACGGCTAGTTGTTCGGTTCATTATCACGGGGGACCATAGTAAACAGGGACCTGCGGTGCACGCAAAATCCTATCTATACGGCAGCGCCCCGAACGGGCCCGGGTACGTCGCCGCGTCTCGCTTCATCGTGAATGCCATCTCTAGCACGTCGGTGGTGACAACAAATGTGTACAATGTATGTTGTCCAATATTACTACGAAATAGTACTTGTATACTATTACGGAGGACCATAGTAAATAGGGACCTATGGTACTCACAAAGGAAAATATTATTCGTGATCGGGAACCGATATAAGAATAATCTGTAGTTTGTTGTTATAGAGAGAATTTGGCGTTATGGTTCATATTCTTTGGCTGAGCAAGTACACTACGTAGCTCACTTGCAGCAACGGGCTTTGTCTGGTTGATCGCGCTTGTGGGAATACCAAGTGGATACCGCACGGAACGGTGCTGGTAGACTGGTAGAACACGCGAACAGACAGGGCTGTTGCTTCCAACTGGACAGCGGTCGTTCGCTGGCCCAGGTTTTTCGTGATTCGTGTCCAATATTAATACGAAATAGTACTTGTATACTATTAAAGGGGACCAAAGTGAATAGGGACCTATGGTACTCACAACTGCCTACCAGGTATATATTTCCCTATTGATACTAACAATAGTTACGTAGTCCTATTTACTATGTACGGTCTCCCGTAACACCTGGTAAACGATCATGAATACGAGTGGTAATCTAAAATCTAGCCAGTCAAGGCATATCAAGGCAAAGTTGCTGTCTTGTCGAGGGGTGAAAGAGCCTTCTACTTGCAGCTTTGGTTTAGTAGGGGTACAGGTGTTGCCTGTACCCCTACGAAATCAAAGGAGCAGGGAAAAGTCACTTTTACCCCTCGACACGACAGCAACACACCTGTATCTCTACGAAACTCAAGGTGCAAGGAGAAAACATGCCCCCCCCCTCGCCAAGACAGCAACACTGCCTTAAAAAATCAGGGTAAAGTTGCTGTCCGATCGAGGGGTGAAAGTGCCTTCTCCTTTCACCTGTGGTCTCGTAGAGAAAACAGTTTCATCCCTTTGGACAAGACAGTAACTTTGCCATGACATGCCTTGACTGGCACCAGACTGTTAGATTTTCGAGTGGACAACACCTGTACCCTTACCAAATCAAAGGAGCAAGAAGAAGACACTCTCACCCCTTGATAAGACAGCAACTTTGCCTTGACATGCCTCGACTGGCACCAAACTACTAGATTTTTTAGAGTGGAACACTCGGGCCCTACAACCCTTGCTACCGTACTTTTTTACCTTGCCTGTCATGTCTCCTGACATTATCTGCTACGAATTTTCTCAATACTCGTGAAAAATGAAACAAAGCAGAAACCATCTCGAACGGGGCCTATGATATGTACATACTTCAAAGTACAATTTATAAAAATAAAAATAAACAGCTGTGAGATCGAGGATTTCGTCGAAACTCATCTTTGCAAGCTGAGTGTGATACTTCGATCACCCGTACTTGCTCGTACGGGTTTTATATGTCCTCATGCAGGATGTACATTCCGAAATAACTTCGATCGTGCGTACTTACTCGTACGGGTTTTATATGTCCTCATGCAGGATGTTCATCCCGTATGATAGGAGGAGAACACAATCTGAGGCTGTAGAATTCAGGGTGTATGTACCTTGTCCCCGCGCATGTAGTAGACGATACCCCTCTTGTAGCTGGGTTCCCGTGAATTCCAGTCCTCCTTGCCGTTTATCCAAACTCCCATAGTTCGCAAGCTGCCACGCGCAAGCAACACGGAGCATTTAGTTTTTTAACAACAGTAAGAACAGAGGCGGCAACAACAGCAACGACACCAACACCTACCTACTGTGTTTCTTATTCAATTTTCACAGTAATCACCTGGGTCCATATCGCCCAGTCCCTTGGTAAACAAGTCAAGTGGCAGTACGACCTCGGAATCGAAAAACACCTTCCCGTATGTATATACGTACGTACCGTCATTTTACTATATGCTATTTTTCAGGGCTGTTAACGGGTCAGGTCAAACCTCGCGGGTTGCGTCGGGTCGAGTCGGGTCGGGTCGGGTCAGGGTGACCTATCCCGACCCGTGAGATTTTGAAAAGCTCCTGATCCGAACCGTCCTGTCCCGACCCCGACCCCGACCCCGACCCCGACCCCGTCCCGACACGACCGACCCGACCCGACCCGACCCGACCCGACCCGACCCGTAAGATTTCGAAGACCTCCTGAATCCGACCCGCGGGTATATGGGGTCATGACCCGTGACGAGCGCTGCTATTTTTCACAATCTCACCTGGGGTCTACATCGCCCAGACCCTCCATGACCACATCGCAGTCAGCGAGGTCGGAACGCCAGAAGGGAAGGTGGTCGTACAATCGCGGGTACGGAGCGGGAGGTGGCCTGAACGGGGGGAAAACAATGAAAATACAAAAGCGCGAACGAAAATAAAGTCGTGGCAACAGAAAAATGCGCGAAAAATCAGAACAGGAAAAAGAAACGCGGAAAACCACTGCAGGCCAACAAACCAAAGGAAACAAAAACGCAGGGAAGGAAATCAAAACACCATAAGGCAGAGCGGCGCTGGAAGTCCCACGGAAGTCCCATGCGAGTCCCACGGAAGTCCCATGGAAGTCCCACGGAAGTCCCATGCGAGTCCCACGGAAGTCCCATGCAAATCCCACGGAAGTCCCATGCGAGTCCCACGGAAGTCCCATGCGAGTCCCATGGAAGTCCCATGCGAGTCCCAAGTCCAATGGGAGTCCCATGGTAGTCCTACGGAAGTTCCACGCGAGTCCCATGGGAGTCCCATGGAAGTCCCATGGAAGTCCCACGCGATTCCCATGGAAGTCCCATGGGAGTCCCATGGAAGTCCCATGCGAGTTCCATGGAAGTCCCATGCATCTCCCACGGAAGTGCCATGGGAATTCCATGGAAGTCTCATGCAAGTCCCACGGAAGTCCCATGCGAGTCCCATGGAAGTTACATGTCCCATGGGAGTCCCATGCGAGTCCCATGGAAGTCCCATAGAAGTCCCATGAAAGTCCCATGGAAGTCCCAAGTCCAATGGGAGTCCCATGGCAGTCTCATGGGAGTCCCATGGAAGTCCCATGGAAGTCCCACGCGAGTCCCATGGAAGTCTCATGGAAGTTCCAAGTGCCATGGGAGTCCCACGGAAGTCCCACGCGAGTCCCATGGAAGTCTCATGGAAGTCCCAAGTCCCATGGGAATCTCACGGAAGTCCCATGAAATTCCCATGAAAGTCCCATGGAAGTCCCACGGAAGTCCCACGGAAGTGCCATGGCAGTCCCATAGGTTTTATATAGAGCATAAATCATCTAGATCATCATCTAGATCATCATCTAGATCATCTAGATCCTTACCTGCCGCTATGAAATGCTGTGCAGGATCTGTATGCAGTAGAGGTCCAAAGCAGGAAAACTGTGCTATTAGATCATGCAGATCATACGGCTCCCACCCGGCAACATGTGCTATTCACGGGAGACCATAATAAATAGAACCAAATATTGATATAAAAAATGGTAAAATATGTAGGTCTTTGTGTGTACCGTAAGTCCTATTTATTATCGTCTCCCGTAATGAATCTGAGGGTAGAAACGGAGAATACCCCTACGCCATATACTACCAACTATTCCCCTCTTTCTCCTGCCTGCCCCAAGGTACGTCTTACACAATACCTGTTCCCAGTCTGATGAACTTATACCAGAAATATATCTGCCCTGAAATAGACCACTCTGGCCGACAATATAAGCTACATTTGATGTTCATATCGGAGGCCAAACGGGTACTATATTCAAGGTCAAAGTGGTGTGCCGATGATGATCTGCCCGACGCGCGGAAGGTTTTAAAAAAGCAGGACAACTCATGTACAGCACCAGAGGAACTCACCCCTTGGCCGAGCCGTTGGACAGATCCTCGGAAAGCCTCATGTCGTTCTGAGCCGCCTCAAGGGTAGCCGCCATGTTGTACCCTGCAAAAAAAGAAAAAAATACGAGAATTTATTGTCAGTGAGCCTGGATTGGTGAGAGACCTGGTCGCTTCACAGAAACTGAGCGATGATACGACGATATATATTCCACTCTGTCTCGAAACATAAGAAACGTTTGCATATGAATATTAATTAAAAACGTTTCCTATAATTACGGACATAGTGGTATATAAGGGGATGTTCGGTAGGGTATGCCGGTACCCGAGGTGTTTTTGGTGGCCGTACCGAACTTACCGAAGTGTCGGGTACCGGTATTGAGGTCGTACCGAGTATACCGAAGTGTCGGGGTACCGGTACATGTCGAGTCCGCACCGAACCAAACCGGAGAGTTCGGTAAGGTGTTGAGGCCGTACGGAACCAGCTCGGTAGGGTAAACGATCCTCGGTAGATCCTTACCGAATTGCCAGTGCACCGGTATTGAGGTTGTACGAAACAAGACCCGGAAACCGCCGCCGCCCACCCCCCCACCTTACCACCCCGCCCCCAATGTCTTAACCCTCTTGGGACTTCACAGTGAATAAATCGACGCTAAAAACGGACGATTTAAGCGACGGCAACTGCGTGATTGAGAGGTGATACAGAAATTGGCGTCCGAGTTACAATGCCAGCAGTCGTACAACACGAGCGCAACAAACATTATCCTACTCGTATTTCTGGGCGCTCACACAGCTCATAGACGTTGGTAAAACCAAAGGTATCATTGTTTTTGGGCGCTATCTCGGGGCCCCAAAGGGGTTGAGACAAGCAGCAAATGAGTTCCCCGCCCAGACCGCCTGCTGCCCACCTGCATATAGACCCGAGTTGACGCAGTGGTCATGGCTACCAGAATGTCGCCTTCCCATAGCCGGGTCGACGAAAGAAGCTGCGCTGCCCGCGGCGTAGAGACCGTTGACGGCTTCGAACAAACCGTTCACCACGATCCCGCCATTGCCCTGGACGGGATGGGATGGGATGGGACGGGATGGGATGGGACGGGATGGGATGGGACGGGATGGGATGGGATGGGACGGGATGGAACGGGATGGGATGGGATATGATGGCATGGGACGGGATAGGACGGATGGGACGGGATAGGACGGGATGGGATGGGATAGGATGGGACGGGACGGTGTGGGGTTAGATGGAATGAGAAGGAATGGGTTGGGACGGGATGGGAAGGGATGGGATGGGACGGAATGGGACGGGATGGGCCGGAGCAGGATAAGACGGGATGGGATGGGATGGGATGGGATAGGATGTGATGGCATGGGACGGGATGTGACGGGATTGGACGGGACGGGACGAGACGGTATGGGGTCGGATGGAATGAGAAGAAATGGGGTGAGACGGGATGAGAAGGGATGGGATGGGACGGGATGGGCCGGAGCGGCATAAGACGGGATACGATGAGGTCGGACGGGATTGGACGTGAAGATAAGGGGGGCGAGTAGCAATAGCAGCAGCAACGACAAAGGCAACAGCAGCACCAGCAACAACAACAGCAACAGCACCACCAGCAACAGCACCACCAGCAACAACAACGACAACAAAACAACCACAAAACAACCACAAAACAACAACCACAACACCAACACCACCACCACCACCACCACCACCACCAACAACAACAACAACAACAACACCTTACGCATACCTCGTCGATCTCCAAGCCACTGTCCTTAGCCGCATCGACCTTCGGGTCCATGAGCGTCGAAGCTACCACAACGTAGTCGGTCTCCACGTTGCCATCCACCAAGCCTTTCAGGTCTCCTTTTAAGCGTTTGGTGTCAGCGTTGTACCTTGTAAAGGGAAGTGACGGAAATAATGGGTCACACTTCGCGATCTAGATCTTCCACGGCAGGTAGAACCCTGATCTGTACGATCTAGCTCACGTTGCCCGGTTCGAGCCACGTAATCTGCATGATCTTCTAGTAGGACAAGCTTCCTGGGTTACATCTGTGCTATGAATATACAGATCCTGCACAGCGCCTCAGAACGGCAGGTTAGGATATAGATTCTTGATCATTACGATCTAGATCTTCGTCAGGATCTACATTACAATCTAGGTCTTGATCATGATCTATATCTGCCTTGAAAGGTCTACTGCTTGTAGATCATCAAGTGGGAATCAAACCCAGATGAGCTACGAGTAGATGATTCAAGGTCGAGAATATACCTGCCTTGAAATACCCAGATCGTGAAGGGGGAATCACTGATCTAGATCATACTTATCAGGATCTGTCCCGAGGAGGTACGAAACGCAGGTCACAATATTTACAAAAAAAAAAAAAAAACAGCTGTGAGATCGAGGATTTCGTCCAAACTCACATTTTGCAAGCTGTGTGTGATATTTCCATCGCGCGTACATACGGGTTTTGCATGCCCGCATGCAGGATGTACATCCTGAATATGATGAGAACAAACATCTGAAGCTGCAGAATTCAGGGAGCGTGTGTTTTTATCTATGAAAAATTAACCGTGGGTTTGCACGTACCTTTTGCCACTACTGTCCATCCCATGTATTATCTTTGCCCTTCTATTTCCTCTCCCTCTTTAGTCGTGACTCAGATCTGGGGTCAATACGTAGGCTCTTCTCTGTGCATGTCCATGGTGATCTCCTTACCTCAAGCCCGCCAGAGAAGTGACCGCCACAGGCGTTACCCCCGCCATCGCCAGCTTTCTCTGCATATACTCGGCGAGATAGTCGGGCAGGGCCTGCTTCATTGGCGCGGTCTCAGAGTACACCTGCGCGCAGATAGCACAGCACAGCGCAACACAACATGATTACGATGCTATGATATCCCACTATTAATAGTATGAATAGTTCATTTCTCTCAAATCTCGCCCGTGGTTACAAAACAGGTTTTTAAAAGAAAACCTGTCTAGATGGAAGAAAACAATCTACGGTAGTACAAAAGCGCGCGGCGAAGCCGCGCACGGGTCGAGCCTTAGCCTGCACTACAACTAGGGTTGGGGTTAGGGTGGGGTTGGGTCGACGGATTCTCGTGATATTATTAAAAAAATCACCCAAAAACACGTAAAACCAGCAAGAAATCATAAGATATTTGGTACTTTATCTGGTCCGATTTGTGGGTCAAGAGCGGTAAAGGCGCCTCACAAAAACCGCAACAACAACCCTCACGACACCAACATCAACGCCAACACCAACACCACCGACACCACCACCACCACCACCGCCACCACCGCCGCTACCATCACCACCACCACCACCACCAACGCCACTACCACCACCACCACCAACAACAATTCTCTTGCGAAAAATGCGTCATAGTATACACACCCCAGAGCAGTTTTGTTATCGCCGCTGGAGTCACTTAACATATCCATGCTCTCCCTTGGATCTACGGTTTATTGCGCATTGCTCTGATTGGTGGAACCGTTCATGGGTTCTACGTAGATGATAGTTGATTCATGAATATCAGAAGACCAGTGGTCCTGGTCCCGATGATGGTTGAGTGGATATGCCCATAGGGCACACTCTAATTCCACTCCAAGTGGACTTCGATTCGACTCCGATTATGCTCTGTTTCTTCCGTTCTCGATAACATAATACGACCAATCAGGCGTATTTTATCTGCTCCACCCTATGGCGGCGGTCCCATGGCCAACCCTCCCCCCCCGTGAGGGAGCCAACACGAGGCACACGCTTACCCAACATCACTCACGTGCGAAACAACCATGCCTCTCCCCCTGCCCCGCTTCGCCAAGGCCAACGCCACCTCGCACCCTACAAACCCGCCGCCCAGTACGGTCACGTGCTTCACCGACGGCTTATCCTGCGAGCCGTTACAATCGCGAAACGAAACAACAGAAGCAACAGACGAGAGCAGGAAACCATGAACCAAGACGAAACCGCAAAACAAGACGAAAAGGGGCAGCGCTAATTGCAAGTCTAGAACTGCAAGCCCTAATTGCAATCCACACGATCCGAGTACGTACCTCAGCAGCTCGGGCTGTTCGTGCGGCCGATGCTGTTACCGTCACTTTTTCCGACAATTTTTTCACACGTCCGACAGATCATCTACAGATCATACAGATCATCTACAGATAGATCATTTACAGATAGATCATCTACAGATATAACAGATATATCCTTTACAGATATATCATCTACAGATATATCCTCTACAGATAGATCTACAGATACGAATACCATCTACAGATAGATCATCTACAGATAGGCCATCTACAGATGGATCATCTACAGATGTATCCTCTACATAGATTATCTACAGATAAATAATATGCAGATAGATCATCTACAGATAGATCATCTACAGATAAATCATCTACAGATAGATCTTGATATTCATCAAGATCCTAGCCTGCTGTTGTGAGACGCTGTTCAGGATCTGTACAGCACAGGTCCAAAAAAAGGACACATGTGCTATTCATAGATCATGCAGAATATACGGCTCCCACCCGACGACATGAGCTAGATCATACAGATCATACAGATCATACAGATCAGGAATATATCTGCCCTGAAAGATCTAGGTCATGCTTTATCTGTAGATGATCTGTGCGAGGTGTGAATTGTCTCTCGACTCCCAAAAAGGTTAACCGGGTAACGGTACAGTATTAGTCACTCAAAACTCAAAACGTGTCTTAGCCCCTTCCGTAATATCATATATTATGGCACTGAACAACCCGAATGGAATAGTATTTTGCCAGATGAATGGGTGCTGATTGGTTATGGAAAGCGAATACATTCAGCGCAGCCTGAAAAAAAAACAGCTACTGCAGTATCTACATACTACGAAGAGCAAGAACGTGTGTCTGATCGAGGCGTGGTCACGCCTTGATAGTGAACATTCACGGAGATGTTGTGCTTGGCGCTTAAAGTCGACCCTCAGACCCTACTCCATTAACCCGAACCCTATACTCGAACCAATGGTTAGTGCTTGGATGTTGTGCTTGGATGCTGTGCTTGATAAGACTCTAGGTTGACTCGGCCGACTTGGATGCTGTGCTTGGAAAAACTCAGGAGGTTGGTTCAGCGAGCTCGGGATGCTGTGGCTGACGAAGACTCTTCTGCAGGTTGATTGAGCCGCAAAACCATGCCAGGTATACGCTTAAGCCAATCTGAGTGCCTACTGTAAATAGCTACCTTACGTATATAGGAAGATTAACAACCCTTGAATAGTTCTGGTCTGACCCCTTTTCTCTTTCTTGAAAGAAGCATAACAACAACCGTCGACGTAGTAAGTCAATTCAACTAACTGAGGGTTTACTTCTGGATCGACCGCAATAAAACAAGGAACGCCACCTATATAGGAAGCAACTCCCCGGGATATATTTGATCCAGGATCAACAGGCAAATTCTTATCTAGGAGGACCGAACGACCCGACTCACCCTCAGAAGCTCGAGGGAAACGAAGTCTTGCAAACACAGGAGCCTGTTCACCACCCCCCCCGGGGAGGACGGCCGCTCTCCCACCTTCCCTTCCCCTTCCCCCCCCTTCGCGCCTCGTCCGCCACGAATGCCGACATTTTCTCGTGAAGCTCCACCGCTCACACGTAACGCCGACTTGTGATCGCGCGGTTTTCCTGAGGTGGGAAGGCGGGAATAAGTATGCGGGGGGGGGAGGGGTTGCGGATGAAAAAATGGCAAATCAAGGTTTGCAGCATCCAACAGTTAATGCCTGCGCCAACTATTAATAGTACCTCGTCAGCGAGCCAACTCACGCAAATTACCGCACGTAACTAACAACGAATACTTAGACGGCGACTTGTAAGTCAGCCAACTCACGCAAAAGTTACCGCAAGCAATTGTTAGTAACTGAAATACCAAGCGAACCAATACCTCATTGGCGACTTATAGTCTGCCAACTCGCGCAAATTACCGCCAGAAATTGTTTAGTAACTGGAATACCTAGCCTATTAATTCCTAATCGGCGATTTATAGTCAGCATAATCACGCAAATCACCTAGCCGGAGACTTAAAAGTCAATTAATACCTAGCCGACGAGTTATAGCCAGCGAACCCACAGCTCAGACAGATCATGATCTATCTGTCTACAGGTCATCTAGTCCCTTCACTGCCGTTGCGAGAGGGTTGCAGGACCTGCATAGCACAGATCCAACCCGGGAAACACGAACTACATCGTGAAAATTATACGGCTGCCACCCAGCAACATGAGCTAGATCAATCATACAGATCATACAAAATCCGGAATAGATCTATCTGCCTTGAAAGGTCTACTGCTTATAGATTATGAAGTGGTAATCGATGATCTGTCGATTATCTGTAGATGATCTGCCCGAGCTGTGGTTATAGACTCACCCGAGTTGGCGATGAGACATTTGTCATAGTAAACTTCTACGCCGTCCAGGAGCAGCCTCAGGCAGCGCCGTTCGGGTTCGATGACCAGGTCGTGGGGCTGGGGGGAAGCGGTGGGGGTAGCGGCACAAGGACAGCAAAACCCATCATCATCAAAAACATCCGCAAAAAAAAAACGTGATCACCACGAGCAACAGGAACAACATCTGCTGCAGTAGCATATCATTGCAATCACTATCATGAGCATCGTCAATACCATGATCACCAGCATCAGCAACAAGCAACGACAGCATCGTCATCAAGATCATGAGCACCATCGCCAACGTTATGAGCGTCATCACCACCAACATCATCATCGGCAGTGCCAGCAACAGCAACAGCAGCAACAGAAACAGCAACGGCTGCCCTTGACGTTTACAAGTCCTCGATGTCTGTCCTTGACGTATGTCCTTGACGGCTGCCCTTGACGGCTGCCCTTGACGGCAGTTCGTGAAAGGGCAAGAGTGCCGTCAATTGACCTATTTACTCCTAACCCTCCCACCCTCACGTGATAGGCATGGTATGGCACACCATCTCCTTTCCCGAACCGAACTCGGGTCTCCCCCCCGCTCTACCCACCCCCCGCCCTCCCGAAATGGCCAAGCAAATTCTGCACAGCCCTCCTGACCAAAGGCATTCGTTGACGGTCTATTTCTGGCCCGTCAACACCTCTTTATGCTTAATATACTAGGTTTAGTGTGGGTGGTTCCTTGACGGCTACCCTTGACGGCTGCCCTTGACAGCTGCCCTTGACGTTTGTCCCTGACGGCTGCCCTTGACGTATGCCCCTGACGGACGCTCTTGATGGACAATAGTCCCGTCAATCAACATACGTGCTTCTTACCCTCCCCTCCTCACCTACTGTAATAGGCATGGTATGGTACACGATATCATTTTCCCCTGGCCAGACCGAACTCGGGTCTTTCCCTCGCTCTACCCCCCCCCCCCTCCCCCTCCTGGTTGGTGAAAACCCAACGTGCTCCGTCCCGGCATTGTAGGAATGCGAGGGTCTATGGTCATACGACTACGGCCGTGCCCGATATGAGTTCCCCCCCCCCCCCCTCCCCCTCCGTCTCGAAGGGGATGGGTGGTCAATGGTCAAATGACCGAGGCAAGCAACAAATAAGTACGCCCCCTCTCCCCCCCTCCCGGCAGATGATATGAAGTACACCCCCTCCCGGCAGGTGCTAGCAATGTCTACCTGGTCTGTGAAAACCCGACATGCTCCGTCGCGGCATTGCACGGATGCGAAGGTCTGTGGTCATACGACTACGGCCATGCATGGACATGAACTACACCCTACCTCCCGGCAGGATCAAGCAAGGTCTACAAACCCTCCCCCCTCGCCTGCCTGGTCGGTGAAAACCTGACATGCTCCGTCCCGGCATTGTAGGGATGCGAGGGTCTATGGTCATACGAATACGGCCATGCATGAATATGAACTACACCCCCCCCTCCCGGCAGGGCCAAGCAAGATCTACAAACCCTCCCCCCTCACCTGATAGGTATGGTACACGATCTCCTTGCCCCTTGCCAGGCCGAACTCGGACCTCCCCTCCTCCCTCCCCTCCTCCACTGCCCCCTCCCCCCCAACCCCGCCATCACCACGGCATCCATTATTACCGCCTCCGCTGCTATTGAAACCCTCCATTCGGAATGTAAAATGCCTCCGCCACTGGTTGAAAGACGATACGAGGTCCGTCTCGAGTAAGCGGAAGTCAGCCTCGTAGGTTCCCGTGTGTGTGTTGCTCTCGTCTGATGGCGACGGCTGCGCGACGGAAGTAGGATGAGATATCGGATATCGGTTATCGAGAATCATAATCGATATATGATATGTATCATACCCATAGGAGAGATATCGGATATCGGGTATCCAACGAGAATCACAATCGATATATGATATATATCATACCCATAAATGAAAGACGAAATCGATGCTTTTTTCGAAGGTTCCCGTGCGGGCGTTGGCTCTCGTCTGATGGCAACGACGGCTGCGAGGCGGAAGTTGAGATATCGGATATCGGGTATCGAACGAGAATCATAATCGATATATAATATAATCATAACAATATACACAAACGAAAAATTACATCGGTGTTTTTTGGTAGGCTCCCATGTGGGTGTTGCTCTCGTCTGATGGCGACGGCTGCGCGAACGGAAGTAGAGACATCGGATATCGAGTACCGAACGAGAATCAGGATCGATATATGATACCAGGTATAATCATACCCACATACATAAATGAAAAACACAAATCGGTGCATTTTCGTAGGCTCTCGTGTGAGTGTTGGCTCTCGTCTGATGGCGACGGCTGCGCGACGGAAGTACGTGGAGATATCGGATATCGGGTTTCAAACAAGAATCATAATCGATATATGATATCCATCATACCCATAAATAAAAAACTAAATCGGCGCTATTTCGTAGGCTCCCGTGCGGGTGTTGCTCTCGTCTGATGGTGACGGCTGGCTGCGCGGCGGAAGGGACGCGGGTAGGACCGTGAGTTTGTTCTGGAATTTCCCGGATGAAATACGAACACATGCATACGACGTATAGAAATACCTATAAACTCGCTTGGGCTGGTCGATGTTACTTGCCAGGTTACTCGCCCGGTGGCTACTTTATTTATTTACTCGTGGCTTTCAAGAGATGTTTTTAAGTTATTCGTGCTTATTTACCCGGTGGCTACATCCGGGTATATATACAGTGGGTACCCCGACTTAAGAGAGGGTGTACTCTATATAAGAGAATAGTACAGTTAAGAGAGGCCACACCGGCTGGACCCGCCTACACTAAACCTATATATTCCCACTGCGGATAAGAGAGAAGGCTACCGTATATGACAGTGTATATCACACCGCCCGGGGGGGGATTTCAAAGCCAATTTTCTCCATAACCAGGGGGGCACAGACACCGAAAAAGGCGGCTTTCGGAGCATCTCGTCGAGATATTTCCATAGAAGGGTCGCTCGGGGTTAGCGCTCGACCGGTCGTCGAGCAAATCAGCGTTGAAATTCGTCCGAGGGGGTGTGGTATACAGTGTCATATACGGTAGTTAAGCGAGCTGTTTTCGGCCTGTACCACACCTACCTCTCTTAAGTCTCTTAAATAGGGGTACCCACTGTAGCTGTCACGAGGAACGAACGCCTAGGTACCGCGTATGTATGTATATACAAGGTTCCCCCTTCGGGATTGTGTGGTAGACCTTGAAATCTCGGGGGGCGTCGCGAGCTGTTGTTGTGTTCTCCCTGTTCAGCTTGCGATACCCCCTGGATGATTTCAAGGTCAACCACAATTCCGAAGGGGAGCCTTGGATGATATAGAATCGCCTGGGCTAACCCCAGCCTCGATCTAAACCCCCTATCCTTTGATATCCCGGGGCAGCGAGAAGAGCTCGTAGTTGATTGTGATTTTCACAGCTCGCAACGGCCGGGCACCAGTAGCGAGTACAGCTGATCGGAGCAAGCGCTATACATGGTCAGATGGCAAATAAAATAATTAGAAAGTAGAGAAGTAGCAATCATTACATAGCCTTGTACCAGGTATGATATGTACAAACTGGTGTCCGGGTTACAACATGCAAGGAGTACAGCAAATGCACAGCACGGGGCGATACCCGTACTGCTATCATGGGAGCTCACGCTGCTCGTAGATGGTTAATTAACCCATTATGAACTGAAAAAAAAAATCACACTAATTCCAAGTAGTTTGTCCCGAAATACGCGGGACCAGTTCTTGACTCAAGAACTGGTCCCGCGTATTTCGGGACAAACTACTTGGAATTAGTGTCGGATACTTTTTTTCAGTTCTGAACGGGTAAACCCATTCAGAACTGGAAAAATTATCCGACATTAATTCCAAGTTCATTCAGAACTGAAAAAAAATCTCACACTAATTCCAAGGAGTTTGTCCACCAATACGTGGGACCAGTTCTTAAGGAAATTTTATCATTTTTTTATTTCGATCTCGGGGGCTCAAAGGAGTTAATAGCAATAGTGTATCAATCTGGAGTTAGGGTAGAAGATGAAAGTATGGATATCGGATATCGAACGACAATGGATTTCGATATATCGGATATCGAACGACAATAGATAAATAAAAACCAGTGCGATCTCAACGGAGCCTATCGGATAGCGAACGAGAACCGAGTTCGATGTGATACCGATAAACGAATATCAAGTCGATACGTACTACAGTAACTTATAGACGGGGTTCGGAAATGGTTCAAGATTGGGATTGGTACACAGGCGCGTCTGGTTTAGTCGACGCTGCCACTAACTATGATGCTGCCATCACCTGATGGGTATCGGATACCGAACAAGAATCGAATTCGATGCGTGATATTGAGCAAGAGCTTGGGTGATAACTAGATATGGATATCGGATATCGAACAATAACCGAGTTCGGTACGAATTCCATTGAGCAAAAACTAAGTAGGGTAAACAAGTAGCGATGGGTAATCGGATATATCGGACGAGAATCGAGTTCGACTATACGCGATACCGTAGTGGGGGAGGAGGGAGAAGAGCCTACTTTGTGACCTCGGATCTGAGTTACGACTAGGAAGGAGAGGGAAAGGAAGGGCGAAGATAATGAATGGGATGGACGAAAAAAAAAAAAACGCGATACCGATAAGCGAAAAATGTCAGACCAATACGACGTACGATTAGTGAGAACCAGAATTTCCACTTCGAAAATATCGCACTTCTTTCTGCGCTTGTACATACATACATTGCCCACGAAAGGGTTTCGTAGAGAAAAAAACGGCCTGTTTTTTTCCTCCTTACCGTTTGATCGCTGAGAAACAGAATTTCCGCTTCCGGCTTCATCCTCAATATCGCTTCCACCGCCGCATCCGCCGCTGCCCCTTCCCCAATAATCACGAAATTATACCGCCCTTTCAACCTCCCGCCCTTGCCCCCCCCCTTCCCGCCCCCGCCCCCACCCTCATCCCCACCCCCACCGACCCCAGCCGTGGCTTCTTCCTGGGTAAGAATGTAATGCCTGTAGTGTGCTTCCGACGGTGCGTCTTCCTCTTCCTCTTCCTCCTCCTCCTCCTCCTCTTCCTCCTCTTCCTTCTCCCTGTCTCCACCTCCGCCCCCCTCCCCCCTCGCGCCTCCTTTACCCTCCGCCCGAACCTCTGTAACGCTTTCCTCAAGCCCCGCCCCCCCTCCTCTTCCTCCTCCTCCTCCGCTTCCTCTTCCTGCCCCTTCTCCTCCTCCTCGTTCTCCTCCTCCTCCTTGTTGCGCCGTATGCCGACCGCTGACGGCGTCCGGAGCAGCCTCTCCGCTCGGTAAGCTTTGCCTCGCCACCGCGACACTACCGCCGCCACCACCATCACCAACCCTACCCTCACCCTCCCCATCCCCCCTGCTGTCGCATCCGACCCCCTCCGCTTCCATCGCCGCTGGGTCTCGTGCAGAAGGCCCGAGCAACCCTTGGGTAGCGAGGAGTAACCCCCCCGCAGCTAATAGGGCCCCTAGTCCCAGCGCCAGGGGGGAGGAAGTGTTGGACTGCGAGGAAGCGCTGCCACCGCTGGAGATGCATTGGGGAGGAGGGGGAAGGAGGGGGGGGGGGGGGGTACTCATTTTGTTGTTTGCCTTAGTCAATTGACCATTGACCACGCATCCCTTTCGAGACGGGGGAGGGGTGTACTTTATGTTCATGCATGGCCGTCGTCGTATGACACGGGGGGGTGTACTCATTTGTTGCTTGCTTTAGTCCTTTGACCATTATGACCACGCATCGCTTTCGAGACGGGGCTCCGTTTTTACTCCTAATAGAGACACCTCCCAACAGTTGGACGCGCAATTCGTTTTCTCCACATCTCACAAAGGACCTTAATGCGTGCACAAGATCTACATCATACAGATCTCACCAAACAAACCGTGTTTCCTATTTTTAAAAAATATAAAACAATAGCTGTGAGATGGAGGATTTCGTCGAAACTCATGTTTGTGAGCTGTGTGATAATTCGTTCGCGCGTACGTACTACGTACGGGTTTTATGTGTCCCCATGCAGGATGTACATCTCGTACAGGCTGGTTCAAGTATAATATCGCGGAAAATTCGCTCAGTGGCCAATGTCCACGCCGTTTTTTGGAGATAGACCCTGAAATTTGGCACACGTGTTTTATGCGTCCTACCCGAGACTTTAACGGATGTTTTTTTTTTTTTTTTTCCGTCAGATATTGTTTGTTTTGTAATTTTTTGGGAAATTTGGGTCAGTTTGGGTCTTCTTAAGAGATCCAAATTTTCCGGCGAAAAAAAAACAAACAAACAAAACTCCCATTCGTAAAAGGCTCGAGTAGGGCGCATAAAACCGTGTACCAAATTTTAGGGTCTATCTCCAAAAAACGGCGTGGACATTTGGACTTTTGTGCGGTAAAAGGGCAAAAAAAGGCGTTGCCTCGTAATTACTTAGTTTCAGTATATAATCGACTTTGGGCGTTAAATATGACTTAATATGATCATACGCAGTCAGATCTTCGAATATTTGCGTTAAACCTTTGTACAAACATGCCTTGGACTACCTGGGAGCGGCTCGTTCAGAAAAAAAAAATGGGGGGAAAACATGTTTTCCTACGGAAACGCCTGACTATTGTTGACCACTTTGAAGGCCTATGATTGGTCGGGCCACATTTTCGGCGGTAGCGCCAGTTCTAGGTCCTTGAACAAAAAAATGGCGACGTCACCCTCTTCCACTGTTCATGGCGGTCAGTATGATACAAAATATGTGACATTGGAGTTGCTATTGCATGCGGCATTCATGACTGACGAAGTTTGCCGTGATATGCCTGAACCAGCTCGTATATAAGGAGAACAAAATCTGGAGCTGCAGAATTCAGGGAGTGTGTCTATCCTTGAAAAATAAACGGGGGGTTGCACAAGTAGCAGTGTTTAGTTTTATAATATTTAATAGTACATCGTGCAAATCACATGCCGGTATGGTTGCAAAAAATGAGCAGATCAACCATCTGCGGCAAAAATCTAGATCCTTTACCTGCCGGTATGAAATATGTCGCACAAGATCTACAACACACAGATCTCACCCGACAAAACTGTCTACCTGGTACGTATGATTAATGTACGTATTATATATACTGCTGTAGTGCAAATCAAACACCGATAGTATCAGGGGTTATCTTTCTGCTACTCGTACGTAGCCCTGAAACATGCACACAGCAGTGTTACGGGGGGGGATAGTAAATAGGACCTACGGTTTACACCTATATATTTTCACCTGTGTTGCTCTCCCCACAATAAATCTTCGATTCTGGCTCTAGGTATTTCAGCCTAACGTCTGGAAGAACCTCTACCACTGTATTTTTTCCCATAGGACATTTCGTAGTTCTGCTCTAGCTCCAGCCTCACAGCTAATAAAAAATCCCACCACCCTGCGATGGGCTCTTTGGTGCTCTCACTACTGTGTGGCGAAGCGGCAGCAGTTTTCGTGTCCTCTACGAACAGCGACTACGTCGCTGAAGTTTGAAAATGTGGTTCCAGGCGGTTGAATTACGCCGCTTTTTCAAAAGGCGACGACTCCGTTGGAGAATGTTTTCGAGAACTCGTACACGTACGTACAACATCACATTTCGTGCGTACGACCTCGTACACTAAATCTGGTACGTTTCGGCCGTTTTTTGCTGTTTTCGAAGGCACACTACAAAGGCTGATTGTGGCAGCGTTTGCGCTGATCCCAAAGTGCACCACCCTGGGAAACGTTCCTTGGCTCTGTGCGGGCATATAGGAGGAGTTCTGGGCGATTCCATGTTGGTCTAGCACAGCGACTACTTCGTTGAACATCGCCTAATCGGGCGGCGCGACTACCTAGGAGCTTGAGCTGCGAATTCGCTTTCAGCAACAGCGGGCCTGATTTCTCGAAATCTACAAATCCCATCGCCAATGAAGCTTCGGGTTTGGCTACACCAAGTATCACTTAGTCTCGGGCTTTGGTGCTGTCTCCCCGGTACCTTGGTAGGGAGAACGTAGGGACAACGACGAGTGCATCCAAATGCCTTGTGAGGGGCTGATTTTGACCAAATCCCGGTTTCAGTAAAATCTTTAGCGTTACGTGGAAACACATCATTTTGGTGATTTGTGGGGAAAGCAACACAGGTGTTTTACAATTTTTACTAACAATATTTGGTCCTATTTATTATGGTCCCTCTATAGTGCCGGTTAAGGAGGTGCATAATCCCATATTGAAAACAATAAAAAAAAGCAAAAAAAACGACAGCTGTGAGATCGAGGATTATATCGAAACTCATCTTTGCAAACTGCGCGGGATACTTCGATCGCGCGAACTACGGGGTTTGAGGGGAACAAAATCTGACATCTGTGGAACTCAAGGCCACATATATACCTGGTACGGTGTACTCCCTGAGCATATGTGCCAAGCAATTTCACCGGCACTGCTTGTGAGGGCAACCGGCACTACCGTGCTCAACCGGCAGTATGCAGGGACCACTATATGGGTCCACTACGGTATACCTGGAATAAGCTTGCGTACATGGGACAGATTACCATATAAGGACATACAAAACCCGTAAGTACGGGTGATCGAAGTATCACACTCAGCTTGCAAAGATGAGTTTCGACGAAATCCTCCATCTCACAGCTGTTTTTTTTTTCCAATCTTATGAATAATAGCTGTACGTACATAGATCATCAGATTCTCTATATCTGACGTTATAATATGCTGCGCAGGAGATGTATCGTAGCATCGTAGCACACATCCAACCCAAAGAAATATGTGCAGGATACTGCAGATCGTTCGGCTCGCACCCCGCAACGTGATCTAGATCATGCAGAGCAAATACATCAAGGGTCGTATCTAATAGCTCTGCCCCAAACGAGCTAGATCATCAAATTGGGCTCTGACATGTCCGACGCATACATACGTGCGGCCGGCGCAGCATAGCTGTTATCGCTCGCTATTGTTTTTGTTCATTTTCGTCTCCGAAATCTACGTACAGGCCCTGCGATTCGCAGAGATAAGAGCCTGTCATACAGATACGATATCATAACGGAAGAAATAGGATCTAGATGATCTCGATCTAGATCGTGATTTGCCCGATGTGTGGAATGTACCACCATGTCCCTAAATTTAAGGACCGTGTGTATAATAATGTTTCATCAATATGGTCCCTATACTTAGGATCAACACGGTCCTTATTCTTAGGGTCAGCATGGTCCTCATACTTTATAGGGTCAACATGGTCCTTATACATAAGGGTCAACATGGTTCTTATATTTAGGGTTAACATGGTCCTTATATTTAGGATCAACATGGTCCTTATATTTAGGATCAACATCAAGGGCGTAAAAAAAAAAGAGAAAACGACACCACACTTGTAGGAAGGCCAGAATGAAAAACAAACCGGATCGCTGTGATCACAGGACGAAATGAGCGAAAACCATTTTTTTTTCGTGTTTTGTTCCCTTTTTTAACTTGGTTTTAGAGACCCCCCCCTATTTTTTTTTCGCTGGTGGAGGAGGGGGTGGGCGTAATTGAAAAAAAAGTTGACTTATTGTTTTCTGGGATCACAACGGCCCCGTTCTTCCCTCCAATATAGGGGGGGGGGGGTAGTGGGGTATCTGGGATTCAGATCCGCGCATACCCTTGTCAACATGGTTCTATATTTAGGGTCAACATGGTCCTTATATTTAGAATCAATGGTCCCTATACTTAGGGCCAACATGGTCCTTATATTTGGGATCAAAATGGTTCTTAAATTTAGGTTCAACATGGTCCTTATGTTTAGGATTAACATTACACTTAGAATCGATGGCCCTTATACTTAGGGCCAACATGGTCCTTGTATTTAGGCAGAGTGGTATTAGTAATATTATACCAGGTACCAAGCATCATACTGTATCAAGTGGGGCCTTAATCGGCACTTGTAGCATGCACGTTATATGCACAACTGCTGTAGTATTGTGAAATTATACAGGGATGCGTGATACCGGTTCCGGCTCGCGAGCGGTTCTCAAATCCGTATGATATTGGCACGAAAATCTCGGAAAATTGCTGTTGAAGAAGGTTTGATTCAAGCCCCTACGACACATAGAAAAGCCTGCATGTGTATAGTATGTGGGAAACCTCGATGGACTATCACAAGGGGATGATAGCGACCCATCCCCTACGGCAAGTTTGTGCGGTACTTATATAGCTGTTCTTGAGCGCGGTTCTCGAAGCTATCCATTTTGCGGTAGTACCAGTAGGTTCGCACACTCTCATCTGCGGTTACACGTTTCCCTGGCGCTATGCAACAGGTACAGCAGCACACAAAAATGATTACTACGGAGGACATTATTATACCAGGTAGTATATAGAACCAATTACTTCTATATAGTAAAAATAGGTACGGAAATGTATAGGTTTTAGTGTGTGCCGTAGGTCCAATGTATTATGGTCCCCCGTAATATTGATAGTGTTGAAGATAAAATACATGGGTGGACAGCCGGGGAAGCGATCTATTTATTATGGTCCCCCGTAATATTGATAAGTGTCAAAAGACAAAAAGACATGGGTGGAGAGCCGGAGAAGCTACTGTTGTAGTATTAAGACCGTATCCTGTAATCAAGATAATAATATAACAAACACACCCGCTGGAACGAATTTCGGAACAGTTGTTTCTTCTCGTGTAGAAAGGAAAGCACAAGCGACCACTGACCCTAAGCCAATCAGACCAACCCTAACCCTGATCCTACGCCAATCAGACCAACCCTAACTCTGACCCTAAGCCAATCAGACCACCCCTAACCCTGACCCTAGGCCAATCAGATCAATCAGACCAAATCTCGAAAAATAAGAAAGTCCGCTTGTGTCTCCAATCGGAAACCGGCTTTTCGATCCACGTATATATCTGACTGCAAGACTCCAGTCCTAAAATGGGTTATAACCCAAATTTGTCGAAATTGTCGAGCATACTCGTAATTCGTAATAACGCAGAACAAGCAAACATGAGTGCAGTTCCGCTTCCGTTTCACTGCTACTCGTATCATATGTACGAGTACATAAAGTAGGCGTAGCTGTGTCGAAAACAAAAAGAAGAAGCAAGCCACCAGCTGAGAGCCTCCGCGCCATCGATCGCCCTTGGAAATGGAACTAAACGGGACCAGAACATGAGGCAATTCAGAGTTAGGCCGTCTCCTACGTATGCGGTTCGATTTCGAGCGTCAGGTTTGTATTTTTCTATTTCAAAAACGAAAGCATCTGCTTATGCAGTCCGATTGTGCAAAAGCTGACCGGATTTTTTCGATTTGAGAATCCGATGGCCCGAGTCGTCAGATTTTGGCCCAAAATCCGAGTCGTCAGATTCCGGCCCAAAGTCCGACGACTTGGGCCATCAGATTTTCAAATAAAAAAATGGCATAGTCTCTAAATTCAAGATCGAGAGGCCTGTAGTGTACCAGGTACAGTAGGTATATGGACCCTGTTTAAGGGACCCCGCGGTAAGGGAGAACGGTATATAAGGGACCTCACATTTATGCGCACCACTTTAGCCCACTAATAGTGATTATAAGGGACCGATACCAACTCTGATAAGAGACGTCGGCATATAGGGGACCCTCCAACCTCGTACGCACTTTTTTTTTCTTTTTTTTGTTTACATCCCATTCATTATCTTCGCCCTTCCTTTCTCTCTCCTCCCTGGTTGTAACTCAGATCCGGGGTCACAAAGTATGCTCCTCTCCCTCCTCCCCCACTACGGTTCTTGCCTTGCATTTTTATCGCGACAAGACTTCAGTCCTTTCTTCCCTCGTCGACTCGTGTCAAAACTGTAACGTATTACCGTACTCGTAGGGGTCTCTTTATAGTGCCGGTATGCGCCACAGGCAACAATACCAGCACTATAGCGGCAACCGGTACTACTCAGCGCACTACCACACGGTTAATCTCGTTTGTGCCAGGCGATTTCACAGGCACTTAGAGCAGGCAGCCGGCACTATTCAACCGGCACTATGGAGGTAGGACATTTTGGCTGAAATGTTTCCTGAATAATCGGGGCTCCTTAACCCTTTTCGAACTGCACTGTCTAGAACTAAATATTTCACTCTAATTCTAAGTGTTTTGTCCCCACATCGGGACTCCAGTCCTAAATGGGTTAACCCAAAATTGTCGAAACCGTCGAAATTTCGTTCTTTTGTTGCACTGCTGTGTGTGTTGTCTTCACACTAAACCCGTTATTTCTACCCAACCACATCAGTACACCCAGTGTGTTTCCTGATTCCTAATCCTAGAGAGATATAAATTCTGTGGTCACAGACTGTGAAACAGAGAAAAAACAAAACAAAATAAACGCAAATTAATGGGCAAGGCAAGTGAGATGCTAACGTACCGGGTACGAGAACACAACGACACAAGCCGAACCACTATTTTTCGTTTTATACGTAAGGCCACGGGATAGTTCATCGGGTACGTATCATATCATATACGTATAGCACTTTTTTTCCCCTCCGAAATCAGTTTTTTGGGGAGGTATAGAGCTTCTCAAGTCACCACCCTTATAAGGCAGAAACATGGTGCACCTCTACCGTAGCATGCGTCTCCGGCACTATTCGACCGGCACTATAGTGCCGGTCGCCCCGGTGGTCTAACTGGTAGCCACGAAGCCTGTAGGCCCGGATGTCAAGGGTTCGATTCTCCCCATGGAGGTTTCTATTCTCGAATGACACTGCCTGTCGAGAGCGCATTTTATAGCGTGGGTAAGCAAAATTCGACGAGAGTTGACGAGGGAAGAAAGTGCTGAAGTCTTCTCGCGATAAAAATGAAAAGCAAGAACCGTAGTGGGGGAGGAGGGAGAGGAGCCTACTTTGTGACCCCGGATCTGAGTTACGACTAGGGAGGGAGAAAGACGGAAGTGCGAAGATAATAAATGGGATGGACAAAAAAAATAAAATTAAAAAATAGAGGGACCACTATTGGAATATGATGGCGCGGTCACAAAAAGACACGAGGAGTCTATAATACAGCCGTAGGTGAGCCCTTTGGGGACTCGAATGGGGAGAACTGACCACCCATAGGACAGATCATCTACAGATCATACAGATCATCTACAGATATATATCATCTATATCATCTAGATCATAACCTACCGTTATAACATACTGTGCAGGATCTGTACAGCACAGATCCAACCTGGAAAACAGGTCCTAGACCATGCAGATCGTACGGCACCCACCCTGCAACATGGGCTACGAGATCTTGCAGATCAGGAATGAATGTATTTGCCCTGCAAGATCTAGATCATGAGCTGTGGGAATCGATCATCTGTCCGGATGAGTGGAACTCACGAAATCAAATGAGGAGGAGGGTCGTGAGTTGTGAGTTGACCGACTATAAGTTGCCACTGGTAGCTATTTAGTCGGCCCAGGTAGTTGTAGTTACTTGCGTTCTTTGCGTCTTTGTACCTGACATGGCGTGTGTGAGGCTCGTCGTCTGTTTGTTTTTTATTGAGAAAACTTGAACAGTTACTACGGGGGGGCATATTAAATAGTAAATAGGACCTGCAGGGCACACAAAAAATATATATATTCACCTACTTTTTTACCAACAATATTTGGTCCTATTTACTATGGCCCCACGTAATATTTGGATTACTGTCGCCACTAACTCATAACAACGAGTAGCCGTGAATTCCAGCCCACTCGCAGCTCTAAAAGGTTTTTTCTTATTCTAGCATGTGTTCCTCAGCGGGGCCCATTGGCGCCTCTCTGGCCTCTTAGAGCTCTCACTTGAAAAACGCCTTTTTCTATGTAATACTTGGAAGGCGAGAGCCTCTTTCCGTTTTCGTTCATTTTTAGAAGAAGGGCCTTTATTTTCCACCGTTCTGGCTTTGAGGGCCATTTCTTACGCGTACGTACGAGCATGTTGTCGTCGAGCATCTACCGCAGGCACAACACAGCAGCACAGCACAGCGCGATTAGCAACAGCAGCGCACAAAGCAGCAAAGCAAGTGTATGCGTGCCGATCAGAGCGCAACAACGCAAGCAAGCAGACAGAGTTGGCGAGAGTCAGCATGCCGTCGAGCATTCATACAGCTTGCTGCCATGGCCTGTAGGCTCGCTGTGTTCTCGAAACGAACAAATCAATCGAAACCTGCCCAGCCTACGTACAAAACTGTTTTAGGGTCGAGCTCTTCGCATCTCATGTGCAAGTCGACACAGTTTTGCACTTACGAGTGATAAAATCGTGAGCCTCTCTGTCCGCTTCAGTCGCATTTTTTTTTTTCCTTCCTTGTGAGCGAGCGTGGCGGGCGGCAAGCCGCCCGCGGAGCGTTACATACACACCTTTATTTTTGGTCCGAAATATCTTGGCATCTCGGACAAATCAACTACAGATATATCATGATCTTGTAGAGCATCTAAATCGTCTAGACCATCTATTAATAGATCCTCATCTACAATTGTGACAGGTTGTGCAGGATCTGCATAGTACAGATCCAAGCTACTACAGGAAACATGTGCTTCGTACATCATGCAGATTGTACGGGTCCCACCTGGGAACATGAGCTACTGCTTTAACCCCTTAAGAACCGGTCCCACATATTTGGGGACAAACTACTTGGAATTAGTGTGGATTTTTATTTTCAGTTCTGAATGGGTTAAGATCATCTCTACAAGATCGTGAATATATCTGCCCTCGAAAGATCTAGATCATGTAGTGGAAATCGATGATCTGCCCGATGATCTGCCGGATGATCTGTTCGATGACAACATCGACGATACGAAGCTACTCGTATGGTATACGCATACGTACGGCTGCTGAGTTAGGGTCGGTTTATTATCTGGTACGTATATACACCAGGTAGTACCCTCTGGTCTCTGGTCCTCTGGTACGATCAACTGAAAAAAAGAGTTGACTACCTTGTGTTTAGTGTTTTGTGGGTTGTGCTTGTCGTGTGATACATACCGGTACCCGACTGCGTGCAGCATGATGATGACATACGGCCGCACTTTCTGTATATACGAGGTACTCGTAGCCTGTTTCTGGTCGTGTGTCTGCTGTGCTGCTGTGCCTGGTTGAACATACATACGCATACGCACGTCTCGACACGATGTCGTACTTGATAAACGTATTTTCTACTTACTCCCAGTATGTTTATACACAGAGTAGTATGAACACATTTATATGAAGAAGTTGTGCTTCCTCTGTACTTCAACAACGTGCGAACCGCGCCGGGTCACAGGGCTTGCGAGAACACAAGAGGGAAGGGTGCAGAAATATAACCGCAGCCTCTGCGGCAAGCTGGTCGCTTCACAAGCAGCGGTAGAGAGCGCGATGCAAGCCTCGAGCAAGTACTTCCACAAACAGTATTGTGTTCGAGGCATGGGGGCTGCTGCTATGCTGCTGCAGCTGCTGCTGTGCTGCTGCTTCTCGTGCTTCTCGTTACGGTTCACAAAATCTAACCAGGGCACCCACACACAGGGGGTGTCGCATTTTGTTTCAATTTTTGCATGTGTGTCTCCAGACGTAAACACCCTTCGTCTCCAACGCCGAATCCGGCCGATAACTGCGGCGACAGCAACCGCACTCGGGTCATACCTGGAGCATTTGGGACGAGGAGGCACCCTCCCCACAGCAGTCTTCGCCGGGCATGCTCCGTCAAGCTGCGCCGGGGCAGCAGTCGCCAATCTTCTCGAGATTGCAGCAGCGTCAAATCCGATATCGCCAGGCGGCAGGCATCCTACGAGGCCGCCCACCCTCGATAAGGACCTTTGGCGGCGAACTTGGCGAACTATTACTCGTTGTGCACCTGGCACGGCCACTGCGAGCATAGCTTCTACGTTTGCTGGTGGCAAACCGCCTCGTACTTGCCCCAAGGATACGCAAGTTTCCCCCAAAACGAAACTCAAATTGTAGCAGAAAGAGAAAAAAACATGGAGCTCCATAGTTTAAAGGCATGTTAAGAAAGGGATTTTTCTTTAAATTCACCCCTGGTAGCCGTTAGTAATTTGTTGTTCTCAGCTACAGCCGCACCACACACCACACAGCAGTACACTCACATAGCACCCGAGCCAGCACGAGGAGGTACACGCGCGCTCAATATCTCATAGAGGAGACCACCGGCACGCTATCCACCGAGACGCTAGACACCGTCCCCCTTACGTCAAAGTTATGTCTGCTTCTCGCTCGGACGGAAATGTCACACGAAGGTGAGGCATCGGAGAGAGTACTCGTTGGGCTGCCCGTACGATAGAGAAGGGAGGCGCACAATCATTCTGCTCGTCTATGCGCTAACCGAGCATAAACCAAGTGTTGCACCTTCCCCCAGGAAGACTGCTAGTACTTGGTGTCACCTATGCACAATCCGCAGCGCAGTCAGAGAGAATTAGCAGCAGAGTCATCATGCATAAATATTTTGTGACACGTCTCTGCTTCCAAGCAACCTCGCGGCGTTTTCGCGCACAAACCAGCCTGCCAGCAGCGCAGCTCCGCCCGACTCGCATGCCCAGCTCGCACCACCATAGGCACACATTGCAGCACTCTTTCGTGGGATCTCGCCTGAGGTTCGAGCTGGGTGCGTGACGGGGGTCGACATGGTGCCATAGTTATTTGCGGCCTTCCTATACCGAGACTACTGCTGTGATCTACGATACCGAAAAAAACCACGAGCCCGACGATTTGGCGCCATTTGCCAGTGAGATGAGAGAGCCTACCCGGCGCATTACGTAAAAAAGTGGACAAGAAACCCACCGTTTGTTTGTTCCTTGTTGATGTTTGGTACCAGGTACGGTACACCACTACGAGTACGTACCGTATGAATTGACACCAGCAGGGATGCGATAGCATGATCCAACAGCAGCAGTCGTGCAGTGCTGCAGCAGCTGAGTGTAGGCTCATGGGCAAGAATCGCATTCCTGTGCGTAATCAACGGGGGCTCATTTTTTTCCGGTGACGATTCTGCTTTTCGCGTACAGCAGTAGTACGTAGTACTCGTATATAAGAATAAACCAAGCTCATCAAGCAGGTGGCGTGAGACTAAAACTTCACGATGTAGCTTCGTAAACTCGTACGTACGATACTGCAGAAATTATCCAGTTTCTGGTTTAACGTAATTTGAGGTAGTTTTGGGACCCAAATTATTAGGGCTGGGCCCATACTCTGTCCTGGGAGTACTATTGTCCTGGCAGCACTACTGCTGTACTGGCTGCTACTGTACTGGCAGTCCTACTACTTGTACTGGGAGAGAGCAACGAGGCTGCCAGGGTTGCCAGTGTAGCGAATGTCTTGAGTACATCCCACGAAAACGCCTGATATCACATACCAGTACCCGGTACCGGAGAGGCAAGTCTATAATCAGACGGGACAGAAAACGCCAGCCACCGGAGACGCGTCCTATGTGCAGGAGCATCCTGCAAAAGTTTTGTGCAGGATGCCGGTTTTAATGGGTGAGGCTGGCCTTTTGGGCCTTTTTTTTTTTTTTCTTTAAACGCCATCGAAACACGCGGCGGAGCCGCGTGGCGCGTGGCTGCCCCTGCCGACCTCGTGCTCCCCAAGGGGTTGGGGTTAGGGTTAGGGGTGTGTCTGGGGTTGGCTTGGTCTGGGTCGACGGGCAAGGATGAAATTGGCCACACACAGCCTGCACAAAAATAAATGCAGGATGCACCTGCACATAACGCACGCCGTACCGGATAGCGGAAACTCATCAACATGCCCGGGCCTCAACCACTGATGGCTACCTAGGGCTCTGTGGATCCCTGCTGTATCATATATACTATTCAGCACTTTGTCCGCCTTTTCTCCTTTTCCCCCTATAATAGTCAACCGACAACCCCAATTGCCTCTGAAATATGGGCCACGATCAACGTATTGTCAAGCTCTAGTGAAGCCAAATCGCGGAAAAACGGGCCTCCGGCAGGGGGGCGCCGTCAGCGGGGCCCTCCGGGGGCCACTTCCGGCCGGACGCCCTCACCAGCCGAGGGGGGGGGGTCGCGGCTTCGCCCCGACCGGTTTAGGCTTCGCCGAAACACTGGCTAAAGCCACCAGACCCCAGCCCTATTATTTAAACACTTGTAATATGAAACCGTCAATTTGCTATTTGGCGTCGACGCTAAATTTTCTTATTTTGGTGGTACCGTTTATTGGGCACAGGTTACTATGGGTTACGTATGACGTGGGATTTTGTATGGTACCCGACCGACAATCCTGGGTATCGTTTATTCCGTGAGTTGTCTTGATTAACTGTCGTAAGAAACGAGCCTCAATTCTTACGAACGAATTTCTTAAGGGCGGGGGGTTATGGTAAAAAAGGGGTTTGCACAGAAAGCATTCGTAGTTTTTGTTACGGTTCGTGTATCGTGTCCCTCTTGTGTCAAAATTAAGTACCAGGTAATGCCTTGAAATATAATACGTCTGTATCGCGCCCCTCTTTTTCGAAGTTAATTTATTTTCAACCCCCCCCCCCCCCCCGCCCCGTACAAATTGCAAACAAAATTGTTTCGATTTCCCAGTCTGGATATGTATCTACGAATGCCCCGCCACGGCAATCCAATAAGCCGTGATTGGCCAGGCCCGGCACGAGGTGCCGGACGAAAGCTAGCTCTCGCATCACATATACACGAACTACGATTTGATCTGCATCTATATACGAGTATCTGTGCTCGCAACTGCTTTACTGCTGTGCTTGCTATTGCTAGGCATCATAGTAAGTACCAGGACCTATGGTACATACAAAAAATCTATACATTTACCAATTTTTACTAACAATATTTGGTCTTATTTACTATGGCCCTCCGTAATAATATCCGATGGAGGTTAGTAAGCCAGCAAGCTCCTTCGTGCAAGCGATGGGCCAAGCGATCCAGTAACATGCACGACAGTGGACGAAGGACCCAGGAAGGGAGGATGCACAGATAAAACATGATGTGCTCGCTCCAACGACATGGGGAGGCACGGAAAGGCGGAAGCGGGGGGAGAAAGCTGATGACGTCGAGACGGAATTCGGGAACCTCCTCTTCTTTCTCGACGACCCTCACGACTGGGATGCTCGCCCCACAGTCGCGGCGCAAGCTCTCGTGGAGATAGCTCGCTCGGATCCGGCGAATATATCCGTGCTTTCAATAAACGACCAAGCGCTCGAGTTGGCTGGGTCTTGTCCGCCGCTTGTTGCTTCTCTCGAGAGATGGGCCAGGGATAACCCGAAATAAATAGCCACCTGTGGAAGCTGACCAACCGCAAGTACAGTAGTGGACATCGCCTGATAGCGAATATTCCTAAGGTAGCTATTTGCCCACTCTGATTGGCTAAGGGGTGCATTTGTACTTTTTTTCCCAAGTCACAGCATCCCGGGCCGGCCGAACCAACCAAGAGTATTTTTAAGCACAGAATCCACGCCGACCGAATCAACCCAGAGTCTTCCCAAGCACAGCATCCCAGCACTAGTCCATGGCATTGGGTTAGGGTTCGGGTCGGGAGGTCTGTTTTAGGCGCCAATCACAAAGCCTCTGTAAATATTCACTAGCAGCAGGTGCCCACGCCTCCACAAGTGGTTTCTTTTCGGGGTTTCCTGTCGAACCATAGGTGGATGTTTCTTTGGGATTATTGGTGTCCCAGTTGTCGAGAGGGACGACACGCGCACAAGACCCGGCCGAACTCGAGGGTCTGTTCGCACAGGAAGAGCACGGCTGTTCGCTGAATCCGAGCGTGCTTTCTCGGAGAAATCTAGCTCGGTGGCTGTGGGATATGTATGCGTCCCAATGGTGAGGGTCGTCGAGAAGGAAAGTGAGCTCCGCAAAGTCCGTGTCGACATCATCAGCTTCCTCCCTGCTTCCGCTATTCTGTGTTGCCTCTTGTTCTCGGCACAAGCACATCGTGTTCGAGCTGTCCATCCACCCTTCCCGGTTCTTCGTCGGCTGCCGTGCTTGTTATTTGACCGCTTGGCACACCGCCTGCCCGAAGACCTTCGTCCGCTGCCGTGCGTGTTATTGAATCGCTTGGCACATCGCCTGCCCGAAGACCTTCGTCTGCTGCCGTGCGTGTTATTGGACCGCTTGGCACATCGCCTGCCCGAAGGCGCTTGCTGGTTTTCGCTCGTCTTCCTCGGCCATGATAGCAAGCACAGCACAGCAGGGAACAGTTGCGGAGAGGGGTGGACACACCTTGATAGTCGATATTTACGGGGGTTTTATGCTAGACGCCTGAAGCCGACCCTCCGACACGAACCCTATGCCAGTGGTCAGTGCTGGGATGCTGTGCTTGGTAAGACTCTAGGTTGACTCGGCCGGCGTGTATGGTGAGCTTGGAAAGACTCTAGGTTGACTCGGGATGCTGTGGCTGGGAAAGACTCCACGTTGATTGCGCCGCGTGAAACATACCCTTAGCCAACCAGAGTGCCTAAATAGCTACCTTAGGAAGATCTACTATCATGCTTCGTCCAGTACTGGTTGCGGGCACAGATGCAGAGCACTATGCGGTAAGTGTTGGTTGTCGAACGGGAATCGAGCTCAACACGGTACCGAGAAACATTAAATACTACGACTATGTCCCGAAATATAAGCACCGTTTTCATGTCATATGAATGTACAAAAGGTGCTTGTATTTCGGAACAGAGTGACACGATATTTCATGCAAGGCTGCGCTCCGCGGGCGGTTTTTCGCCGTCCGCCACGCTCGCTCAGGGAGGAAGTAGATCAGACGAAAGTGTAGTCAGATAGAAGACGTTGTTCGATTGGTGCAGTGCGACTTGCAACTGCCAAGAAAAGGTCGCGCGTGTAGGAAGAACACGCCATCTTCATGCAAACCGTACAAATTTTTGCCCACTGCAGGACCCACAATCGACTATTCGGCCAATTATTCCGTACACAACTACACATTTCCCCGGACCGCTGCCACCCCCAAAGGAATAAAGAGGCCACGTGAAGAAAGAAATGACAACTCAAAAAGGTTCCTCAAATTCTAGTCGATCGAGCGGGAGGTACAGCTACACAGCATCAATCAGCGTCTATCAACCTTGGCAACCACCACTCCGAGCTTCTTTTTTGTTTCTTCTTTTTTCCATCCCATGTATTGTCTTCGCACTTCTGTCTTTCTCCCTCACTAGTCGTAACTCAGATTCGGGGTCACAAAGTAGGTTCCTCTCCCTCCTTCCTCACTACGGTTCTTGCCTTGATTCTTATCGCGCAGAGGGTTCAGCCTTCCCAACAATCGTCGATCTTCATCGAATTTTGCTAACTCACGCTCTCGCGCTTTCCGCTAGTCAAGATATTGCAAGAAAAATCCCTACGAGCACGAGCATGCACTCGGGAAGGCTCGAACTCACGATCTTGACTCTAACAGGCTTCGTGGTTACCTGCTAGCCCACCGGGGCGACCGGTTGTTTGTTGCATGGCACATACGTATATAGTCTACAGCCTGGGAGTTTTGGTACCCTCTCGTGCTGAGTGAGGCGAGTAATTATCGGCCGCAGATGCTGCTGTGTACGCGAGGCACCGATTTGTTCGCGCATTTTTTTTATATTGCGCGGTAAAATGTACACGGCAAACGGGACAATAACAATAAATCGAAGGAACAAAGAACAAAATTAATTCCAGGACCGACCCTGAATGAATACGGCAAACTCGAGAACAAACGAAACATTTGAGAAAAACAAACGAACATAAATTGGTGAGACTGTCGCATTTCGGGCGAGAAGTCCAGACACAGTTCATCAGCGTCTCTTAAGCCTTGGCAACCGCCAATCTCAGAGCAATGATGCATACAGCCTCGGAGATTTGGTGCCATCTCGTTCCGTGTAAGGCGAGCTATCATCCGCCGCGCATGACGCTACGTTCGCTAATCACCACTCTATTTGTCGGATGAATAAAATAAATGCATCGAAGAAAAAAGAACAAAAACGTCTCAGGACCGATCCCGAACGCATGAGTTTCCCGTCCTTAATTAAGCGCTGAGAGTAGGCTGAGAGGCCTGGGAAATGTCAAGGCTGGCCTCTGAAGCGGGAGAGACAGAAGTCGTAAAGTGTATACGTACCACAGGTTTAAGTTCATACCTGGTACAGTAGTACAATACAGGACACCTAATAAGAAAGCCAGGCTGACATTTTGGAGTAAAATAATAAATTCGGGAGTCGTTATCTTGAAGTTAGTGTAGAAAGCACCCTCTCTCAAATAAGAAATCCAGCCTGGGCCAGATTTCCTGTTTCTTATTAGGTGTCCTGTACTACTGTAGACCAGTTATGATACAATAATTAGGGTTGATGTATGTGTATCATCGACGCGAGTCGACGAGGGAAGAAAGTGCTGAAACCTTGTCGCGATAAAAATGCAAGGCACGTACCGTAGTGGGGAGGGAAGAGAAGAGCCTACGTAGTGTCCCCAGATCTGAGGTACGACTTAACCCTTATAGAACTGGAGTCCCGTTTTGGGGACAACTTACTTAGAATTAGAGTGGTATATACCGGTATAAGCCAGCAGGGAAAAAATATAAGCCAAAACGGGACTGCCGTCCTAAAAGGGTTAATAAGAGGGAGAGAGGGAAAAAAAAGCGAATAGAATGAATGGGATGGAAAAAAATAAAATAAAATAAAACGTAACGAAGTATCGCACACAGCTTGCAAATAAATACCAGGCATATATGTATTTGAGTTTCGACGAAATCTTAATCTTCGACCTCACAGCAGTTGATTGTGTGTGTGTTTTCTTCATGGTACGAATGTATGCTGGTACGTACAGCACAAGGCCAGCCTTCTTCAAGTAACCCCCAAGAAATTTGAATATGTTCGGAAAAATTACGGGGCCCATAAAATACAGTATAAATACTGTTGCTGTTGTTACACATGAATAGTTTTTCGTTGATGTGGTACGAGGTAGGCTACGAGGTGAAGGTATTGATAGTAGGTGTGGCAGCGCAAAACTTCAATACTCGGCGCAATAACAAGCGGTGGGGAAAAACATATTGCTGTGCTATAGGAATGCGTCTGCTTTGTTGAGGCGCCTTTCTTTACCGGTCTTATCCCACAAATCGTACCAGATAAAGTACCAAATATATTATGATTTCTTGCTGGTTTCACGTGTTTTTGGGGTGATTTTTTTAATCATATCACGAGAAGCCGTCGACCCAACCCCACCCTAACTAACCCAACCCTAGTCTTAGTGCCGGCTAAGGCTCGACTCGACCGTGCGCGGCTTCGCCGCGCGTTTTATTTAGACAACTGAAAAAAAAACGTAATATATTTGGTGCTTTATCTGGTACAATTTGTGGGACAAGAGGACCGTCAAAAGGCTACTGGCTTTGTTGATGTTGACTTTTTTTAGAGGTTGCAGTAGGAAAAGTCGCGGCATTCGCTAAAATGTGGAGCTTTGAGTTAGCGGACTCTATTTAAATCGCCGACTATTAGATGGAAAAATAGTAATCAAGACCAAATATGCTTGGTAAAAAAATTGCAATATATAGGTTTTTGTGTATGTCATGGGTTGATCACTCATAAACATTCCCCGGAACATTCCTGATGCTTTTGGTGACGGTACAGGTTGCAGGAGGAACTGATGGGTATTATGATGGGCGCGGACCCAGGAGCATCGGCCTTCCCCAACGACGACAACCTCTTCGAGTGGACGGCCACATTAAGCGGCAGCGAGGACACTGCGGTGAGTCCTATGGTCTTACCCATGGTTTTATCGATGCGAGTCGTATGGTCTTACCGATGGTCTTATCGATGCGAGTCGTATGGTCTTACCGATGGTCTTATCGATGCGAGTCATATTGCTTTTACCGATGGTCTAATCGATGCGAGTCGTATGGTCTTATCGATGCGAGTTTTACGGTCTTATCGATGCGAGTCGTATGGTCTTATCGGTTATCGGTGCGAGTCGTATGGTCTTATCGATGCGAGTCGTATGGTCTTTTCGATGCGAGACGTGTGGTCTTATCGATGCGAGTCGTATGGTCTTACCGATGCGAGTCGTATGGTCCTAAATTTGATTTGAATTCTACCCGAAAAAAGATCCTGGGACCTTTTTGTTTTTTTCGTCCAAGTCAAATTGACTATACCCCAAAATCCTAATCTTTGGTGGTGGTGGTGCGTGTGTTGACCAATGAAAAGCGATACATTTATTTATTATTTTTCCAAATTTAATTTATTTTATATTCGTTAATATGGGCCCTTATCGATGCGAATCAACGAGGGAAAGAAAGGGCTGAATGAAGTCTTGTCGCGCGATAAACAATCAAGGCACGAACCGTAGTGGGGAGGAAGAGGGAAAAGCGCCTACTCTGTGACCCTCGGATCTGAGTTACGACTAATACGGGGGGCCATAGTAAGTAGGACCTACGTTGCACACAAAAACCTATATATTTCCCTATGTTACTGACAACATTTGGTCCTATTTACTATGGTCCTTCGTGATAGGAAGGAGGAAGAAAGGGAGGGCGAAGAAAATAAATGGGATGGAAAGAAAGTTAAAAAAGAAACGGATATATGTATATACGACCAGCTGGCGGCGAGCATCGTCGGAGGAACGGACGGGGGGTCCTTATCAAGAAAAGGGGTCTGTAAGGAGCACCTTTTCCAGGTCATATCGGTAACCACCCAGGTCGCGATCTCACGCCGGGTGCACCGATACAAGCTCGCCCTGCGTGACCGGTAGACCGCCAGGGGGAGAAGGGAGGAGGAGGGAGGATTGCTTTCCATGGCGTGGGGGTGGAATGTAGATGCGGAGTAGGAAGCACGGCGAATAGATATTATAGCAGGTACAATAATTGGGTAAATGGTGCGTATTCTATTGAGTACACGCAGAGGAGAAGCGGTTGAATGAGATTGGTGGTATTCGACGAATTGTGTCAGCTTTTTCATCCTAAATGAATAATACCCTGCACATTGTCGGAAGGCAAATAATATAATAATATATGTATATATCATACCAGTAGCAAACTGGTAGTACGAGGGGTTGACCTACAAGTTGAAGTTGGAGTTTCCGGGGACGTATGATATTACCTGGTATGCCACTACAAGGCGCCGCTAAATGTGACCTCTAGCACAACGGTAAAATGTCACAACGGCTATATTTATAGCCCGGCCCCCCTGTGAACCCTCCCCCTCCCTCCCTCCCTCCCTTCTCTTCCGTTCTTGCTCGCTATCGCCACTACCCACTCGGATATGACTGCTCGCACAACGGCAAAAATTATCAACGCACATATCATATGATACCACATACCAGGTAATCTATATCATTCAACGGATCTAAAATTCCCATGTGAACCCCCGCCCCTCCTCCCCTTACGTTCTTGCTCGCGGCCGCCAGCCACTGCACACTCGTATATACATGACCGCTTTTGCACAACGGTAAACACATTTCTCCAGGTACACATACTTCATGTAGAGCAAACCGCCAGTACGAGAGTGGTTGACCGTAATAGTGTTTACAGACACATACCTCTAGAAGGCGCCGCTGAATATAACCGCTCGCACACACCTGTACAAGAAAAACTTACCGGATGTCAATTTCTCCTGTCAAGCACACCTATACAAAAATAACACAACGGATCTAATTTTCCCCTGTCAATCAACCCCCCGCCCCCCTTCCCCCTCCGCTCTTTGTGCCGCTGCTTGCTGGCATGTAACCAACCGCCTTACAACGGTTAAAAAAAAATCAACGGATATAACGAACACCAACCAGTACGAGGGGTTGACGTACAAGTTGAAGCTGGTGTTCCCAGACACGTACCCTTACAAGGCGCCGCTGATTACGTTCGAGACGCCTTGCTTTCATCCCAACGTGGACGAGCACGGCAACATCTGCCTCGACATTTTGAAGGAGAAGTGGTCTTCGGCGTTCAGCGTCAGCACCATCCTGCAGTCTCTTCGATCCTTGCTGGCCGGTGAGAACCTAAAAATGTGTTTCGATAGGAAGTTTCCTGGAATGTTCCTGCAGTCCCTTCGATCGTTTCTGGCCGGTGGCAATACGAAGTATTGCATACCGAACGAGAATCGAGTTCGATATGATATGATATCGATAAATTAAAAAAAAAACGATCGTATCATACTATTAATACGTACTGTTGTTCGGTTTTTGATACATGGAAGCTTTCCCTCGGTATTGTTGTTGTTGTCTTCACACTAAAAGCCGTGCCGGTCTCTCTCTCTATCCAGTACCTCCATCTGTCCGTATTAATCCAACACTTGACGCGGTCGATTCCCGTGGTCACATGCTAACTTACCCAAAAAAGGTATGCTGAAATAAAGGTATATATATACGCTAAACTACGGAGATATGCCTGAGATATTGAACAGTGTATACCCCATAAGGTGCCTACAACTTCTCGATTCGATGCGCCAGCCAAATGGTGTGTTACTTTGTTCATGATCTCCACAAGGATTTTTTTTGATGCCCACATTATACAAGGGGGGGGTCTCGACCACATGCGTAGGAAGTTTCCTGGCCGGTGAGAATACAAGTGTTTTGGCTTGGAAGTTTCCTGGAAATTTCCTAGGGTTGCTAGTCGGTGAAATAGGGCCACCACTGCTGTACTGGTAGGAATTTTCCTGACCGGTGAGAATTCAAGTGTTTTGGCTTGGAAGTTTCCTGGAAAATTACGAGGAGTTCTAGTCGGTGAAATAGTCAACAATTGCGTCTAGTTCCCACATGCTTATGTAAGTCGATTGATTTATAAGAATGCCGTTAATCTCACTTTGATGAAACCTTTTCTAATTCGATTGCAGTTTTGATCCTTTTCACCGCCTAGCTACTACGTACAGCTTGCTTGCATTTTATTTTTGTTTTTTTCATCTTCCGGCGGATTGTCAAAAAAATAAGACACTTATGTACATATTTTTTAAGTAAGTGTTGTGGTGTGTCGATTTAACACGCCGCTCCCGTTGCAAGAGAGGAACACGCTGCTTTTACCTCGGGTGCATGAGTATGTTGACCCGACCTGATCTCGTTTATTTATTTGCGTGTGGCCTTTTCTCGCAGATCCGAACAACGACAGCCCGCTCAACACGGAGGCGGCGCAACTGTGGGCAGATCAAGAGAAGTACCGACAAGTGTGCCGTCAGAAGTACCAGGAGGGGTCTTCGGCGGAGTCGTCGTGACATCCTGTTGTACAATAGGTACCGACTTTTGTCCCGCCAAATGTTGTACCAGGAGGGTTCATGGTCGGAATCGTCGTGATGTTCTACTGTACAATATGTACCGACATTTGTCCCGCCAAATGTACGAGTAGAGGTCGCGATCGGAATCGTCGTGACATTCTACTGTACAATATGTACCTGCAATTGTCCCGACCAATGTTCCAGGAGAGTTCGTGGTCGGAATCGTTGTGACAGTATCCTGTACAAGAAGCCCGTGGGCAGTCTATGGGCCGCCCGATGGCATCTCATGGGTCGCGCACAAATGTCCCTTCCTAGGAGAAGTACCTAAACGTGTCCCGTGAAAGTGTCAAGGCGGTTGGTAGGTCGTCGGAGTCGTGACATTCTGCATAAAAAAAGTACCGATAAAGTGCAGTGAAAGAAATATAAGCAAGGTTCGATCGTCGCTGAAATCGTCGCGACATTTTACTGTAGAAGTACCGGTAGATGTCCGCTCAAATGTACCAGGAGAGTTGTCGTAGTCGTCGTGACATTCTCGTGTAGAAGTAGCGATACTTGTCCCGTCTAATATAGGGAACTGGTGTAGTCGTCGCGACATACGTTCCGATAAGCGATACGTGCGTAACAGTAGAGGTGATATTCGTGTATCATTGCCTTACGGTTGTGCCTGTAGTCGGTACCATATGTTATAAATAGCATAATTCGCAATCACGAAGGACTATTGTAGCGACCGTCATCAATTGTTAGCGTGCTGGTCTGATTTCGTGACATCCTGTAGTGTCTTGTTCGGTCTTGTCTTTGCTTGGCTCTTCTGTAACCGGTTTGTTCAAACGGGTGAAGCAACAGACGTGATCAGTTGTTAGGGTACTCGCCTGATTTCGTGACATTCTGTAAGTGTCTTGGCTGGTGTTTGGTAGGCAGCATCAAGTATACCATTTGTTAGGGCGTTGGCTCGATTTCGTGATATGATGTTGCGTCTTGTCGTGGGTCTTGCCTTGCCTGGTCTTGCCTTGTTAGTCTGCCACTGTTTTCACACATAAATCGGACAGATCATTTTCTACTGTAGATCATCTATTCCCACTACATGATCTAGATCTTCCAGATATGATCTGTATGGTCTGTATGATCTAGCTCATGTTTCCGGGTGAGAGCCTCTTCATGATCTAGGGCATGTTTCTTGGGTAGGATCTGTAGTGTACATATCCTGCGCAACATCTCATAAGATTAGGATCTACTGTAGATGATCTGTCTCTAGGTTATTCTAGATGATCTATCTGTGGATGATATGTCTCTAGATTATCTACCTGTAGATGATCTGTCTCTAGGTGATCTAGATGATCTATCTGTGGGTGATATGTCTCTAGATGATCTCGCTAATCTATCTGTAGATGATCTATCCGAGGTGTGGATGAACTGTTTGTTCGAACAATTGTAGCGACAAGCATAATCAATTGTGTGGATGCTGGCCGGGTTTCGTGACATCCTGCTAGGCATCCACCGTTGGGGTGTTGGTCCGATGAACCGAATATGATTTATACAGGTAGGGGAATTTGTATGTGATTTTTGGGCCCATCGTCGGTTCTGATTGCTTACTACAACAATAGCCCACCCGTATTACGAGTTTAGTCTTACCGAATTGCCTCGCTCTTCTACAACTGTTTGGCTCAGTCCGACTGAAGAGAAGAAGCAAGGCGGGTGATCGAAACGGCGGGTTTCTTCTTGTGTGCAGGCGTTTTTGCGGTGGGTGCAATGTTTGTCGATAAGATAATAGTACCAATCCAAGCTGGATCATGAAGGGCTGCTCTGTGGGGGGGGGGGGGGGGGGGGGGGGGGGGGGGGGGGGGGGGGGGGCGAGGGTCAACAATTTTTACTTTAGTTTGTCGCGGTTTTGATTGTTTTGCTTCTTGAAAAAAACGGGAAACAAGTGGTTCCTTCGTGAGGTAAATGATTTCTTGTGTCCGCTATAATAATAAATGAACTTCGTGCAATGCTATTGGGTTCCGCTCAGTTTCGTTTTGGTTTCCCTTGTTTTTTTTTGTTTCGGAAAATGTTTTTGAGTGATCGACGTTGACGCTCGTCATCCCGCGCACTGTCGGGTGACACACGCCAAAACGATACTACAGCAGGGGTACCCCATTAAGGCGGTGGTGTGCCAGAGCAATTTGATCGCCTTATAGAGGGAAGCCTCTTTATTCAATCCAGGTTATGAGCGCGATTCTCCAATAGTGCCAAGCGATTATGACCGCCTTATATAGGGATACCGCCTTACTCAGACCGCCTTATTGGGGGACCCCCCACTGTTCTACTAATAATAATTATCCGGGCAATTGTGCGATATTAGGTATTGCTGTGTGTAGAAGCAAAGCGTACGACGATCGAGGTGGCACTTTTTGGCTTTTCTTTTCTTCTGAATGGTCGGGGCTCTTTAACCCAAATTCGATGGTCTTTCGTTCTTGTGTTGCCATATTGTTCATTTTATACTTAAGCCATGGTCTCGCTAAAAATATTTTGACTAGCGGAAAGCGCGAGAGCGTGAGTTAGCGAAATTCGATGAAAATCGACGAGCGTCGGGAATGCTGAACCCTCTGCGCGATAAAATTCAAGGCACGTGCCGTAGTGGGGAGGAGGGAGAAGAGCCTACTTTGTGACCCCGGATCTGAGTTACGACTATGGAGGGAGAGGGACAGAAAGTGCATAGATAATAAATGGGATAGAAAATAAAAAATAAACTAAAAATTCACGGCGCCCAAAATTCGGGACCAACGGCCGGTCGGTGGATTTTAGTACTTCAAGAGTAAAATCTGCCATGTTATAAAAATAGTACAAAAACATATTGAAGAAATATTACGAAAAGACATGCAGAATGCAGAGTAGGACGCACGGCGAACAGATACGAGCGTAATAATGCGTGACCCAATGACAATATACCATACCAGGTAGGTGTGACGGTGAGGGTTAGACGTATCTATCGTAGATCTCAGAACACGTACGCATGGACGGATACATCACAAAGTCAAGCACCAAAGATCCGGCCAGACCGGATCTGAGGGCGTTAGAGGTCCGCTAAGCGTAGACCTCTCCCCTTAAGCTGGCTCGATGCTCCTCCATCCTTAATGCCCGATTGGGGTGAGACTCGGTGAGTCCCCCACGGTGCCAGAACTATAATAGACCCGTCGTGTACCACGACGGTAGCATCTCCTTGCTAATCATAAGAAAGAACTGTGCTCGGTTACGTCGACCGTAACGACGGCTACAAGGGACCATCGCTCCGGGGACCTCTCCAATGCGACTTCTACGCGGCAGCGACGACGACGGCGGAGCCTAGTATTAACATTGGTGACCATCGTGGGATTCGAACCCACGAGTACGAATACATGACGACCTGAACGCCTAGAGGTTGGGTGAAGGGTGGTATTCATATAGCGCGTAGTTTGAAGGACAGGGTAGTTACGTATGTACCGTAGACCTCGGAATCACGCATGTAAAGATGGATACCTCAAACGACAGGCCTAAAGAGCCTGCCGAGTCATCAACCCCGGGTCGGAAGCGGTTCCTTCGTCTTGACGTAAGGTCGAACTCTCCCCGGGGAAGCGACGGGGTCATCCATTGTGGGGTCCCGCATAAGCAGGGTCCCACAGGACGGAAACCTCGAGGGTGGTGCCCTCGCGCGCTCGCCCCTTGGCCCACTCCGGGACATAGACACTTAGCGCCTCCTTGCTACATGATACGGAAGAAAACTGTTCGGCACGGTCGGCCGTTAACGACCCCTGCAAGCATCAGGGATTGGGAGCTCGTCACTACGACATCATTGGCCTCGGGGGCAGGCACTAGTTTCACAGTAGTATGATATTCAATTTTAGTATACGCAGTAGGAAAGGATAATTGATTGGATGGGATTGGTGGTGGTGTTCGACGAATTGTGTCAAGCTTCTTCATTCTGAATGAATAACACCCCCTCCTGCACATTATCAGAAGGCTAATTGAATAATAAAATACAAAAAAAATAGAAAACCCCACTCAGCTACGTATTATGAGATCGAAAATTCGGTCGAAACTCAGATCCATGCTACGATACGATGGAGCTTGGATGTGCGGCTTAGGACTTAAGAATAGAACGTAAAGAGTGCATGTTGAGAAGAAGGAGGAGGCAAGGACAACAAATGGAGTATTGTCGATAAAGCTTAGCGGGAAGTAGACACAGAAGGATGTTAGTTAGACTTTGTGCATACAGTAGGTTTCCTTTGTTTCCGTGGTTTTCTGCTTTCGGGAATATTATGAGTGGTCAACATTGAAGCTCATGCTTCCCATTGTCGGATGGCAAAGATGATGATAATACTACGATAGATAGATAGAGCTACGAGGTAGTTCGTTTTGGTTGAAACGTTTTTTTGAATTGAATGACGGGGACTCTTAACCCTTATAGGACTGGAGTCCCGTTTTGGGGACAAATCACTTCGAATTAGACTGGTTTGTCCCCAAAACGGGACTGCAGTCCTAAAAGGGTTAATCTAAAATCGTCGGACTTTCAACGTTGTTTTTTTTAAGTGAATGATGGGGACTCTCAACCTAAGGGCCCGTTTTAACGAAGAAGAAAAATTCAATTTGGAAATAAATAAATAAATCCTCTTTTCATTGGTCAACACACGCACCAGCACCACAAGATTAGGATCTTGGGGCATAATATTTGGTGCTGGTGCGTGTGTCGAACAATGAAAAGCGAATTGGAATTTTATTTTTTCCAAATTGAATTTATTTTATACTCGTTAATTCGGGCCCTAAAATCGTCGGACTTTCAATGTTGTGTTGCAATACTTTTTTCATTGTATGCTTATTAACAGTAGGGTTAGGTGATTGTTCATTGGGCGGAGGGCGTAAAAAACAAAAGAGAAGACGACACCACACTCGTAGGAAGGTCAGAATGAAAAACAAACCGGATCGCTGTGATCACAGGACGAAATGAGCGACAACTATTTTTTTTTTCGTTTTTTGTTCACTTTTTTTTAACTTGGTAGAGACCCCCCCTATTTTTGTTATGCTGGTGGGGGGGGGGGGGGGGG
>MEHQ01001561.1:300000-310737 GCA_008828725.1 Saccharina japonica | reverse complement strand
TGTGTTTCCATATATTACCAGAGAACTTTGTAATCTTTATCCCCTTCTGCTTCGCTCGCCTGTGGCCACATCTACTCCTAAAGATAAGCGATCGTTTTCTCCGCTACTTTTGGTTGTTACCAATACTGCCTCCATGTCCACTCGTCTAGTTTTCCTATCTCTCCTCTAGCACAACCCTTTCCTCTGTACCTTTCACGATTTCTCCCACTATGTGAACTCTTACCTCTTATGGCTTTTGCCCATGGGCAACATCTGTGCCTTCTACTTCCTCTCCTTTCCCCTGGCTACTGGTGATACCTCTTCTTCTTTCGGCCAGGTCCAGGTCCCCTACACGTTAAATCGCCAGTTGTCAAGCTTTTCGCGAAGTCATTGGGCCGTGCAGACCTTTTCATTTCCTGATCTTCTCTCAACCCCCGTCATCTCTAAGTGATTCTCCCTTCCACCTTTCTTTCTCAGTGCAGCCTTCCCTTCTTTCTTACCTTTCTTTCACTTCTGTCTGTGTATCCGCTAAATTCTTCTATGCCAGCGTCTCTTTTTGGGTTTCCTATTTCCTTCCTATTTTCTCGACTACCGCATTCCCACCTTATCCAGCTCGCCCTCCTTTGGTTATTTCTCCCATACAGCTTATCGGCTATGGCTTGCGCAACCTCTTATTTGGCATGTTCTTTACTTTATCATTGCCATTATTCAACTTACGCCGTCTCTATTTGTCTTAAGTGGGTAATATCCCAGTTCTTGCTCTCAATACTGTTATTACTTCGTCGTTACTTAGCATCTAGTACTTTTTAGCTTGCCTGTCATCTGTACTGTTTCCAGCTGTCTATTTACGGAGCTTCGCGTTCTCCATTCCCCTACTTCTCATGCATTCTGCTTTGTACTCAGTACATATTCATCAGTATACATTCTCTTAATTCTAGTGTCAGGTGCGAGTCTGTTAGGACTGTTCCATCTTGCTTACGTGTGCCGTTACCCTTGCCTATTTATTTTTATTTAATGTGTGCATTCCCAGAGCAACTTTTTGAGATTTCACGCCAAGGACGTATACTGTCTTACGATCGGTAATTCATCTTCTCCCCACGTTCCACTTACCAAGTTTACCGGACTCTCTCCTTATCTCTCTTACTCAACTTACTGCGCACTTCTTTTACGTTCGCGTCACTCTTCCACTTACCTGGTGTTTTACTCGATTGCCTGTCTCTATTTGTTTCTCCACGTCCTTCGGGTTTCTGCTATTGCAAACGAAATCATCAGCAAACATCATCCCGACCCGTATCTTCCCCCCGCGTGACTCCCTGCGATCTTATGTTTCTTCTACTGTCTTACTATCATGTCATTAATGGATATACCGTTGAATAGGTTAGGTCAGATAGCGTAGCATCCTGGGCAACTCCCCATAGGAATATTCAAACGTTACTTCGATATTTCCACCGTCCAACATACAGCACTTCTCCGCACATTTCCGTCATCTTCTTACATCATTCTCCACATCTTTCCTCCTATCCCCTATTTCCCTACACTTTTCTCCACAGCCCATAATTCTCCATACTGTATTCGTAGGCTTCGTGTACATCTAAAAAGAAACAGTCGTTGTTAGCCCGCGTCTTTCCTGCCTTGCGATTACTTACCTACTGTGTACCGATGATCGCGACGCAGCCTACGGTTGGCCTAAATTCCTGCTTGCCCTTCGCCTAATCTTTTCTTCCTTCATCCATCATCGTCCCATTCTATCGTTCAAAATCTTACAGAACGTTTTACCTAAAGTGCTTAGTAGCGTATTCCCCTACTAGTTTACCCGCCGCCGTCAGCCTTGTCTCCTTTTTAAACAAGTTTACTACTACCTTCCTTTCTCTCCATCTCTAGTGCGTACTTCTGTTTTTCCATATCCAGTTATACACTTAACCTGGGGGGGGCCGGGGGGGGGGGGGGGGCAATTCAAAAGAAAAGTTGACTTATTATTTCCTGGGATCACAACGGTCCGGTTCTTCCCTCCAATATAGCGGGGGTAGTGGGGTGTCTGGGGTTCAGATCCGCGCGCACCCTTGATCGGGCAGCAGTTTTTTATTTTCCTACAAAAAAAAAAAAGTTTTTTGGGGGGTGAGGTATATGGAGCTCCTTAATAAGTCACCACCCTCATGAGGCAAAAACATGGTGCACACCTCTATTGATAGCATGCATCCTCATTATTATTATCTTTGCCATCCGACAATGTGCAGCATGAGCTTCAACGTTCATCACTCATAACATTCCCGAAAGCAGATAACCACGGAAACAAAGGAAACCTCGTATGCGCAAAGTCTATAACTTCCTTCTATGTCTACTGTATCCTCACCATAGTATTCTTGCATCAGGCAATGAATGTGTAGCATGAAAGAGCTTCGACGCTGATCACCCATAAGCACTCCCAAAGAAGAAACTCACGGAGAAAAGAAAAAGAAAAAAAAGTCTATAACTCGCCTCTGTACCTACTTCAGGCTTGAGCTCTAGCTACGTATATAGCTACTCACACTACGTACGACAAACGTACGCATATATATTAAAAAAAAAAAAAAAAACAACAGCTGTGAGCTCGAGGATTTCGTCGAAGCTCATCTTTGCTAGCTGAGTGTAATACTTCGATCGCGCGTACTTACGGATTTTATATGTCCTCATGTAGGATGTACATCCCGTATGAGGGGGACACAATCTGAGGCTGTAGAATTCAGGAAGTGTGTGTCTATTTGTGGGGGGAGAAATAATTTTAAGTGAATTCGAATTTTATGTGTGATGACATACATATATACGTACTCTTAACGCTTATTATGTGTCTGCAAGCTGTGCGTGATAATTATATAATTATACATACTGCTGTGATCGCGCGTGCTACGGAGTGGGTACAAAATTGTACCAGTAATACACCAGTATGTATACGTACGATACCAGGTACCGGTCGGTATAAAATTCAAAATTTTAATTTTTGGGGGGGGGTCTCATTTTTTCCCTTAATTTTTCGTAGAAAGAGGCGTCGGAACAATTACGTATAAAATGTTGCCGTTGTAGAAATACCGCTCTTTTTGTTTCATGTTAAGAAGATATTAAGATATTAAGGTATTCTGCCCGGTTGTGAGTGCACAGCAGTCGCCCGCGGGGACTAATGACCCGTCGCCAAAGAACTGGATACGTACATAGTATATACCACTATGTCCCGAAATATAAGCACGTTTTATACATTATCATTCTATAGAAGCGGTGTTTATATTTCGGAACATAGCGGTATATATTAATGTTAATGTTAATAATAATGATGATCAATTTGAACTCAATCAACCTTTTTTACCTAATGTGGTACACGGCTTGATGAACTATTTACGCGGGGCCATAGTAAACAGGAACAACGGTACACACAAAAACCTAGATATTCCAGTATTTTTACTAAGCATATTTAGTCCTGATTTCTATGTTTCCCCGCAATATTATCATTATTACTTTTTATTTGCCATCTGACACTCATTGTGTGGAGCTTGTTCCAATATTTTACCAGGAATGTATGATACCGGACACATCCACAAACTGATAATAATATGTCCGCAAAGCGTAGACTATCCGTGAGACTACTACTACTGCACTGCCTGTACCCGAAAATACACACAAGGCAGGCAACATCAGGCAGATTGTATTGGGCAGGGCAGTTCTATGTGTTCTCTAAAGAATAGGATGATGCGATGGAGAATACGAACGAACTCAGAAAGTAGTTCACCTCATGATGATGATGTGGTACACGGGTTATTCACCAACTAATATGCTGTCAAAGCGTAGAGTACCAGTAAGACCAGAAGCCACACAAGACAGCTACTAGGCAACAGGCAGAGAGAGGGCGCCGCAGAGTTCTACATATTTTCTCTGGCAGGCAGGAGAAAAGGAGGGGAGCGGAAGGGTGTGGACAAACGGTTCCCCCTATACACTGACTGCTGTGCTGCTGCTGCTGCTGCTGCTGCTGCTGCTGCTGCTGCTGCTGCTGCTGCTGCTGCTGCCGAAACTTCTCTCGCTCAAGATGCTGGACAATAATAACTCGAAGCGTCGCCCGGCCGCGATCGCCACATGTATAGGTGAGAGAAAAAACTTAAGGTATGTGTGTGTCGTAATAATTTTAGGTGAGAGGACTGAGATGCACTCGCACAGGTGATGATTCAGGACAGGGTAGACATGACTGGGATGTATGGGTGTGGACTTAGGAACCAGGTTAGAGGTGCAGTAGTACACTCCTCTCACTCTGCTTCGGGTTTGTTACTGCTCTCGAAGTTCAATCTACTTGTAACACTTATCTACTACGTACCTCGTACGAGGTATCATATACGGTCATTACTACAAACAGTTCATTACCTGTCTATTAATACTGTTGTATACTATTTAATACATACATAATAAGTAAGTACCGCGTATCGACGCATGCTACGGTAGAGGTGCACCTGCATACAGGCCATATTTTAGCCTTCTGAGGGTGGTGACTTAAGGAGCTCTATACTAACAGTAAGTAAAAAAATGATTTTGGAGGAAGCTAAAGGTGCTAACATACCCGATGGACAATCCCACCATGGCCCAAGTATGCAATGAAAATCATCGCAATACAAGAACGAAAATCCGGCGATTTGGGGTCAAGGAGCCCGATCGTTCAGAAAATCGTGTCAGCCAAAAAAAGGTATACCTCTACGTTTCAGCCAAAAAACGGTACACCACCTCTATCGTAGCACGCGTCCAATCACACGTGTGATAACGTAACACAAACGAGGCCTTCTATATACGGTGGTAGATGTGTGCACAGTGGGGACGCGCCCTGTGTGCAGGAGCATCCTGCAAAAACGTTTTGTGCAGGATGCCGGTTTTAATGGGTGAGGCTGGCCTTTTGGGCCGCATGTTTTGTTTTGGGAAAAGCACCATCAAAACACGCGGCGGAGCCGCGTGGCTGCCCCTGCCGACCTCGTGCCCCCCAAAGGGTTAGGGTTAGGGTTAGGGTTAGGGTTAGGGGTATATCTGGGGTTGGCTTGGTCTGGGTCGACGGGCGAGGTAGAAATTCACCACACACAGCCTGTACAGAACTTTTTGCAGGATGCTCCTGCGCATAGGGCGCGTCCACAATGTGTTTTTCTGAAGGCCAGGCTCGCTTGAGAAGCTCTAAACTATTTGTAAGTCACCCAAAAGCTGATTTTGGAGGGAACTAAAAGTTGCTGCCCAAGGATCAAAATCCCTTGGCCAGGCTATATTATTATTATCATATTTGCCATCCGACAATGTGCAGCATGAGCTTCAACGTTGATCACTCATAGCATTCCCGAAAGCAGAAAACCACGGGAACCAAGGAAACCTATGCGCAAAGTCTAACTTCCTTCTATGTCTACTTCCCGCTAAGCTTTATCCACTATATACTCGTATATACAACGAAACATGTTGCAATCACAAGAATGAAAGTCCGACGATTTTTGGGTCAATAAGGAGCCAGTCCCGTAATTCAGAAAACGTTTCATCCGAAAGGTGCTACTACGTTATAGCCTAAAAGTGCCACGTTTCAGCCTAAAAGTGCTACGAACGTCTACCATCGCACGATGGCACGCGTCACACCCTCGGGCGAACGCCAACGAAAATATATAGGATATTCTTCACAGCGGGGGGGGGTGTGCAGCACACCTGTTCTACGGAGGAACACAGTAAATAGGACCAAATATTGTAAGTAAAAATAGGAAAATGTATAGGTTTTTGTGTCTACCGTAGATCCTATTTACTATGATCCCCCGTATTTATAAGAAACAGGAAAGCTGGCCCAGGCTGGATTTCTTATTTCGGCGAGGATGCCTTCTACACGAATTTCAATGTGACGACTCTCGCATTTCTTATTTTACTCTAGAGGTTTTTGTTAGCCTGTTTCTTATTATAGGTGTCCTGTGCTGTACGCGATATGCGTTGAGAATTTGGGAGTGAAGAATTTCAGGCTGACTGAGCATTTTTTTTATCGAAGAATTTACAGCTACTGTAAGTGTTATTAGGCGTAGATTGAGTAGGTAACTGGTTAACCTTTTACCAGTAGCCCAAGGGGCTAACGCCTTAACATAAGGGTCTGTGCTTAGTGTGGAACGCCACTCTAAATCCCACACAACAGCGTTATAAGATTTCTTATTTGAGAGAGGGTGCCTTTTACACTTGTTTCAATATAACGAACTCTCGAATTTCTTATTTTACTCCAGATGTTATTATTAGCCTGTTTCTTATCAGATGTCCTGTGCTGTACGCGAGATGTGTTTATAATTTGGGAGTTAACAATTTTGGGCTGACTTTTTTTTAAGTCGAAGGAAATACAGCTATTAATAGGCGTCAGTGCCCAGTGTGAAACGCCACTCTAAATCGTACCAGGTACACAACAGCTTTCTCCAGCCAATGAATGCTCAACGTTGACATCGCAATAAGGCGCGAGCCTTCTTAGCCAAAACAGGAGACTATTAACTGCTGCCATCGCGTACTGTATGGAAAAATATCGACGAGATTATTTCAAAGCCACCATTTTCAATTTGAGCAAGCCAAGCCATTTTGACCGCTGTCTTAAAATCAGAATCCTCTTAAACCGGAATGGTTAAGACGTAGGTAGCTTTTAACTTCTCGAGAACTGATCCCACGTATTTGGGGACAAACTACGTAGAATAAGTGTGGGATCAATTTTCCAGTTCTGGATGTGTTAAGTATGGCCGTGCGAAGCCATTTTTTTACCACTCTTAAAACCTCTCTTATCTAAAACCGTAATGGGTATTGTCACTTTTTTGTTTGGCCGTGCGTATCTATTGTGACTTCTCTTAATCCAGATATTCCCTTAACCCAGATATTATTTTAAACCAGATATTCTCTTAAACCAGATGTTCTCTTAACCCAGATATTCTCTTAACCCAGATATTATTTTAAGCCAGATATTCTCTTAAACCAGATGTTCTCTTAACCCAGATATTCCCTTAACCCAGATATTGTTTTAAACCAGATATTCTCTTAAACCAGATGTTCTCTTCACCCAGATATTCTCTCAACGCAGATATTATCTTGACCCAAAATATTATCTTATCCCATATATTCTCTTAACCCAGATAATATCTTTAGCCCAGATATCCTCTTGAACCGTTAGCCCTTAAACCGTGGTCCATACAGTACGTAACACACACCACATTGAACCTAATCAAAATCTACTGTACGAGCTATACCAGTACAGTCATTTCTAAAGCATAGATAGGGTAAACGGAAGGTTTGCCAAGGTAAGGAGGCATGCCACCTTATAAGGTGACGGCACCACATAATGTATAATGTTAATAAGACTGGGTGAGACACGAAGTATCCCCTTGCAGGTCTGTCCCACGTATTTGGGGACAAACTACTTGGAATTAGTGCGGGATAAGTTTTTCAGGTCTGTCTATTAAGCATGTCCTGGGTGTTATATTCACTTTCGTGTAGAATCAAAAGCGTACGAAGAAAAGTAGTTTAAGTTTATGTATTCCCAGGGCCGTGATGGCATCTGGCCCGGAAGGGCATATCTTTGTCCTTCCATTCTTAAAATTACCCCAAACGCGAATGCCATCCAAGCAACACGAAAACGGACCAATTACGTGTCTATACACAGTATTGAGGTGCATGCAGTAGTTACCGGCCTTCCAAGCTCATACTATTATTGTTATTCCATTTGCCATCTGACAATGTGCAGCTCTTAGCCCATACTATTGATACTAATATTACATATTAAAGATTAAAGAGTGCTGTTGTTTTTTAAGTTTTTAAATATTGAAGAGTGCACCAATTTGGTTCTGAGGGTGGTCGCTTGAGGAGCTCTATACTAATATGAAGTAAAAAAAAACGGTTTGAGAGCGCCCAAGATATTAGTACATAGTAAATGGATATACTACTCTGGGCTTAAATGTAAGGACCGATTTGTATTCATAATAATGTACAAACGGTCCTTATGTTTACGCCCAAAGTGGTAAGCGATAGCGACCAAAACAATGATAACTTTGGTGTTTTCCTTTGTTTCCGTGGTTTTCTGCTTTGAATGTTATGAGTGATCAACGTTGAAGGTCATGCTGCACATTGTCGGATGGCAAATATGATGATAATAATAACTTTGGTGTTATCAATCAGACGTCTACGAGCGGCGTGCGCGCCTATACGATAGCAGTACGGGTAGGAAGGACCGTGCTGCTTAGTCCGTGCCGTAGAACTGACTCCTTGCATTGCAACCATTGCAACTATTGTAACGCTCGGACACCAACCCTTGTATCATGTCATACCATCCCCCAATCACCAATCACGCAGTAGTTGTTGTTGTTGTTGTTGTCTTCACATTAAAAGCCGTCCCGGTCTCTCTATCCAGTACCTCCATCTGTCCCTACTAATCCAACACTTGACGCGTAGTGGCCGTATATGCATATATAGCTGCAATCATCAATGCTTTTATGGTCGCTTTTCCCCTCTCTCTGCAGTCTCAAGCGGGTTGTTAATGGTCGGCGCCTTATTGCCAGCCAAGTCACAGGCAGTCAGCCATAACCACCGCCGCCGTATATACACCGTACTCGAGACGCCAGACGCCGCGGAGTATCGGAGTATTCGGATCACTATACGTATACGTATGATACGACGAACCCTCTCCTTGCCCTCGAAATTATCCAACTACACGTACGAGTATAATATCATACTGCAGTTCTAGTGTCGGATATATTATCGAAAAATTGCACCCGTCGGAGAGATCACGATCTAATATGCGAGACCATATACCAGGTAGTAAATACCAGGTAGTAAATACCAGGTAGGACCTACAGCTACAAACAAAAACCTGTACGTATATGTACCTACTTCCATAATATTAAGAACACTTCGTATGTGGTCCTACGAGTATTTACTATTTATTTATTTTTGTCCCCCTTAATAGATCATCTAGATCATCTAGATAACAGTAGACCCTAACCTGCCGTTATGAAACATTAACATTGTTGTGCAGACTCTGCATTGTACAAATGTTGATCCAACCCAGGAAACACATCCTAGAAAATGAGATTATTGTACGTACAGGTTATACGGCTCCCTCCAGCCCGACAACATGAATGAGCTATATAGATTGTACAGATCAACAAGAATTTCCCTGAAATTTCTGTAGTAGATGATGAAGTAGGAATCGATGATCTGGCTGAGGTGTGAAAGTGCGATATATCGAAATATCGAATTTCATTCCTTTGTTTTTCTCATCCCATTTATTATCTTCGCCCTTCCTTTATCTCTCCTTCCTATTCGTAACTCAGATCTGGGGTCACAAAGTAGGCTCCTCTCCCTCCTCCCCCAATACGGTTCGTGCCTTTGCATGCTTATCGCGAGAAGATTTTAGCTTTTTCTTCCCTCGTCGACTCGCATCGAATTGTGCCTACCCACGCTACTGTAATAGGCGCTCTCAGCAGTTGATTAGGCTCCTCTCCCTCCTCCCCCACTACGGTTCGTGCCTTTGCATGTTTATCGCGAGAAGATTTTAGCTTTTTCTTCCCTTGTCGACTCGCATCGAATTGTGCCTACCCACGCTACTGTAATAGCCGCTCTCAGCAGTTGATTCCGTTTTTTTTTTTTTGCAAATAAACTCAAACGTCCGACCCACGTGAGATTCGAACTCCGGACATCAACTCTCAGAAGCGTTCGAGGTTACCACTAGACCATCGGGGCGACCGACTCAATATATCGAAATATCGAAATTCGATATCCCGTATCGAACGAGTTTTTTTCTTCCATCCAGGCTGGGGGGCACAGAAAACAAAACCTGGACCAACCACACATAAAAACAAAAAACAGACCGCTCATTTCCGAGATCCAGACAGGGGGCGGGGGGGGTGTACTCATCATGTTGTGCACGGCCGTAGTCGTATGACCATAGACCCTCGTATCCCTACACTGCCGGGACGGAGCACGTTGGGTTTTCACCAACCAGGCAGACATTGCTTGCCCCAAGCGCGAAGCGCCGTGAGGTGTTGGGCGAGTCGCATGAAGGGGGCGGGGGGGAAGGTTCGGGAACCAGGAAAGGTTTAGAAATACAATTAGCTGAGGATGTACCTGGTACTGCATGGTGTGGTTGGAACAAGCGCCATACGTTGTCAGATCAGACGGCAAATCAAACGATGATACTACGGCGGACCATAGTTAATAAAACCGAATATCGTTCGTAAAAATAGGTAAATGTATCGGCTCTTGTGTGTACCGCAGGTCCTATTTACTACGGTCCCCCGAAATAGTAAAAACAAAGGATAAGGCATGCCTTGCAAGGCATACGGCTTATTCGGTAACTCCTCAGTTGAGAATTATACTAATAGTCAGTCAAAATATTTGCCCCAGAAGACGCATGCTACCTTAAGGTGCACCACGTTTTTTTTGCCTCATGAGGGTGGTCACTTGAGGAGCTCTATACCTCACCCTCCAAAAAATGTTTGGAGGGAAATAAGGTTCTACCCGATGAGCAAATCCCATGGCCTGAATATACAACGAAAAGCATTGCAACACCAAGAACGAAATTCTGACGGTTTTTTGGGGGTTAAGGAGCCCGATCATTCAGAAAACGTTTCAGCCAAATAACGGTATACCTCCACCTCTATCGTAGCACGCGTCCAATGAGCGATCCCCCGTGGCCTTAAGTAGGGTCTGTCACGAAAACGATTGCAGTAAGGCATATGCCTTATGAGACATATATTAAGGTACTTCTACCCTGGGCAGGTTAGG